>CM065391.1:4915000-5000000 GCA_033060915.1 Euryodendron excelsum | reverse complement strand
CCCAAGCATATTTTCAGGACCACACTGACTATGGGAATCAAACCGGCCCCACTAAGATGCTTCGAAGAGGGTTCCTAACTTTTCCAAGTGAGTCCCTTGACTCGAAGCATTAACTAGAGCTTCGAAAAGGCGTTGCATACATTTCTCCAAAGCTAACCTTTTCTTCATTTCCCTAGTTATAACCGCCAAACAATTGACGAAATGCGCAACTTAGATAATTCCCAGAAATTTGAGCAATGGGCTTTCCATCGGTACGGTTCAATTGTCGATAACCTTACCCAAAGGCCGTGATCGAATGGCTCATATGTATAAGCCACATATAGTTGTATTGTATATATTTGCCGTTGTTGGGTTGATGCTTATTTTTGGTGTATGAGTTTGTATGTATGTCTAGTACTGTTGATATATATATGTAAAAAAAAATTTGATGTGCAAGTGGACTTGGACGTACCTTATTGGGTTTCAAACCCGAAGGACCTGAGATCTTTAACCCAAAGATGTTCCACGTGCAACTTGTAATAGTCATGTGACGTACTCACGATGAAGTATAATCAAACCCTCTAGAGCCAACTATACTCACACTATTCATAATTCAAGCGCGCTCACACACACTTGTTTACGAGAGAGAGGTTCTTCCTAAGAAGAAGATGAGACACAAATCTTCTCCTTTTTGCAATCTATATAACATATATACAGATTATGGTGTGGTTATCTTCTATAATAACCACCCTTAACTTCCCTATGAGTGGGTATTTCCAATAACGATTACCCATGGGCCATGGGTCCGGGTTTCGGCATGCCCATGGCACCTGAATCCTATCGAAATACCAATATCTCTTATTCACACATGGGTATGCACAAAGTAACAACAATATCAATCTTTCAACCATTCTAACATAACTATATGAGATCATACAACAAATGAATAGTGCGACCATTGAGTGCACAAGGTGTGGGAGCTCTACACCAAACTTAATAAAGCTAGCATAGAGACATCAACCACGACAAAAATGAAAGTGTCTCAAGTACCCCAAATCGTCGAATCACATCGATTAAGCATCTCTATCCCCTCTAGACACGCCTCCTTGAGGTCAACGATATACACATACTTATATCACAATACAAGCAAGAGTAATAAGTTGGCCATATGTGTATAAAGCCTGATGTGCTAGATAATCTTACCTTTGCCCTCATGCCATTCAAATTAGGACTAATTGTTTTCCAATGATGTTAAGAAGGTTGAATCAAACATGACCGTAAGAAAACTTTCCTAGCGATGTCCAATTTTTCACTTTTTTTAAGAAAACTTTTCATTTTGGGGCTTTAAGATACTGAAACGGCCAAAGGGGGTCCGACTCGCATGAAACATGACCGGCGGCATCGGGGGGCCATGAGCATCGTGTGAGAGCTAATGATGCGTCAATCGGAGTCCTAGTTAGGGAGATTTTAAATTTTTACTTTTTTCTTGGAAAAGTTTTCGTATCGGGGCTTTGAGACACCGAAATGGCTAAACAAGGTCAGAATCACATGAAACTTATCGGCAGCACCGGTGGGCCATGAGTAACATGTGGTAGCTAATGGCGCATCAATCGAAGTCTCGGTTGGGGTGATTTCAAATTTTCATTTCTTTTCTTGAAAATTTCCCTGTTTTAGGGCTTCAAGGTACCGAAATGGCCAAACGAGGTCGAACTTGCATGAAATTTAACCGGCAGCACTAGGGGGGCCCTGAATAACATGTGGAAGCTGATGGAGCACCAAATGGAGTCTTGGTTTAGGATTATTCAAATTCACTTATTTCTTGATAAAGTTTTCGTATCGGGCTTTCGAGGTACTGAAATGACCAAACGAGGTCGGAATGGCATCAAACTTGCCCGGCGGCACCGAAGGACCATGAGTAACGTGTGTGAGCTGACAGTGCTTCAGCTCACAGTCCCAGTTGGGGAGATTTTAAATTTTCACTTTTTTCTTGAAAAAGTTTTCGTTTTGTTGCTTTAATGTATCGAAATGGCCAAACGAGGTTGGACTCAAAAGAAACATGGCTACTTGCACAGTGGGGCCATGAGTAATATGGCGAGTCAATTGGAGTCCTAGTTCAAGATTTTTAAAATTTTTAGTTATTTCTTGATATAGTTTTCATATCGAGGCTTTGAGCTATCGAAATGGCCCAAAAGAGGTCAGAATCACATGAAATTTGGTTGGTGACACCAAGGGCCATGAGTAATGTGAGGGAACTGATGGTGCTTCCATCAGAGCCTGGTTCAGAATTATTCAAATTTTCACTTATTTCTTAATAAAGTTTTTGTATCAAGGCTTCGAGGTACCAAACTGGCTAATGAGGTCAAAATCCCAGGAAACTTGGCTGGCCACACTTGGGGGCCATGAGTACCATGTGGGAGGTGATGATACGTCAATTGGAGCCCGATTGGGGAGATTTCAAATTTTCACTATTTTCTTGATAAAGTTTTCCTATTAGGGCTTTGAGGTACCGAAATGGCCAAACGAGATCAGAATGGCATGAAACTTGGCTGGTGGCATTGTGGGGCTATGCGTAATGTATGGGAGCTAACGGTGCATCCATTGGAGTCCCGGTTTGGGATTATATGAATTTTTACTTATTTCTTGATAAAGTTTTCGTATCGGATCTTTGAGGTAACGAAATAGCCAAACGAGGTCGGAATCGCATAAATCTTGGCCGCCAGCACTGGGGGGCCATGATTAACATGTGTGGGAGCTGATAGCGAGTCAATTGAAGTCCCAGTTCGAGATTTTTCAAATTTTTACTTATGTCTTGATAAAGTTTCGATATCGAAGCTTCAAGTTACTGAAATGGCCAAACGAGGTCAGAATTGTATGAAACTTAGCTGGTGGCACTAAGGGGCCATGAGTAATGTGTGGGAGGAGACAATGCATGCATCGGAGTCCCGGTTTGAGAGATTTAATTTTTCCAAATTTTCCAGAAAACTTCCCATTTTAGGGCTTTAAGGTACTGAAATGGCCAAATGGGGTCAAACTAGCATGAAACGTGATTGGAGGCACTAGAGAGCAATGAGTAACTTGTTAGAGATGATGGCATGTGCAGGAGTCCTGGTTCGAGTGATTTCTATGTTTTTTACAAAAAACTTTTTGTTTTCGGGCTTAGCACATAACTTGGCCGGCTGCACCGGGGCACCATATACAATGTTATGGAGTTAACGACATGTGCATCAGAGACCTCATTCGAGTGATGCAATCCATGTCAACATAACTCCAAGGGATCAAGTCCAAGTTCCAATTGGGCCGGTGACAAGAGCACGGACCAAGAAATTTAAAGAGGTACTCAATGGATTGATTCAAGAGGCATGGGCTCAAGCAAATCAAGCATATTCGTGGAGGACCATTGAGCATGATCCAAGTGAGCAGCACGGAATCATCAATATGATTCATGTTCTAGAAGAATCTAGCCAAGAATAAAGACATTCCTTTTTGAATTTATATGTAAGGCTTGCATGCTAATTAATTTCCTTTTTTTTATTTGCTTATATGGGTGTATATGGCTGGATACATTCATTCCCCAAATTTCCTTTTCTAGTTTAGGCATGTGATCGGCCACTTAAAAGGTTGCGTATCTTTTCATTTAGGCAAGTATCTTTTAGGCAACTAAGAGATATTTTGCACCAGATTTTTAGCCCTAATTTGGATACCATTTAAGGAGTTTCCTTGTAATGGCTAGCCCTTTAAATAGGCGTATATGCAATGAATAAAAGGTAGATCATTATTCAGCAAATTGTGAGAGTATTCTCTACGATTCTTTGAAGAACTATTCGAACTTATCGGATTTCCTGTGGCGTTCACCGACGACTTATCAAACAGAGCTCCACCACCGTTTGTGGCGTCTTCCTTATACCAAGGTTCTTGTTTCGCATCAAGCAACGGGTTGAGGTCATATATACCGAGGTTCTTGGATTCCTCGTTGTATCGGGTCTCATTCTTTTGGGTGGGATTCGTATCATTTGGTATCAGAGCCAAGTTTCTAACATCAGGTTCAACATCCACCTATCTTTGTTTTCTATTTTCATCCCATCTTGTCCCCATAACTATTCATTGTTACTGTTCACGAATCTAGCTCAAGTAATAAAATAAAAGAAGAAGAAGAAGAAAGAAAAGAAGAAAAAAAAAAAAAAGAAAAAAAAAAAAAAAGACGTCAAGCAAAAAAAAAAAAAAAAAAAAAGAAGAAGAAAGAGGGGAAAACGTCCAAAGAAGAAGAAAAGATTGCTTGGTTCTTCCATTTTGGTTCCACTAAGGCCAAAATCACTTTATTCCAAAACCAAATATTCTTTTTTCCTTTTCGTGAAAAATTTGCTTTATTATGCTTCTGAAAGTCTAATTAGCCGCGTTCTTTGTATTCTTGTCCTAAAAATCTAAAATTTACTTGATGAGTTCTTGTTGAATTGTTGCTGGAAATTTTGAGTACTGTTTGTTTAGTTTCAAAAGAACTGGAAGGGAATTACTGAGTGGAAAAAGGCAAGAGTGGTGAGAACATTAGAGGGTTAAAAGCCACGTTTTGAGTGAAACACAAGTGTAGAGTGATTTACATTTTTGAGTGTAAACACGTAAGGGAGAGTATTGTGATGTCTTTTTTTTTTTTTTAACATTGTTTTGCAGCAAACATGTCTCATAATAGTTCTAAAAACAATGCCGAAGGTGCAATGAATTTGGCTGATCCGAAGATGTTTATGGATGCCATGATGAGTGAGATGAGGCGTGTGATGAAGTTGGAACTGGAGCAAGTGCATGAACAGATAGACCAAATGGAGAGCACACGTGAGAAGCAGCCACACAACGTCCCTATTGTGCATAGAAGGGAAAGAGTTCAACCAAGGGAAGTAAGGGTTGAAGATGAAGATCCTTATGGGGCTGGTTTTGAGGATGAAGATGATCGAGATTCTATTGTTAGCAATAGGAGGCATGGAGGGCGATTTATAGAAGCTAGGAATTGGGAAGATAACAACTTGGGAGGTATTAAGCTGAAGATTCCGTCTTTTCAAGGTAAATCCAATCCTGAAGCATACCTTAAGTGGGAGAAGAGGATGGAGTTCGTATTTGATTGCCACAACTATTCCAAAGCAAAGAAGGTAAAATTAGCTGTGATTGAATTTTCTTACTATGCTATTACATGGTGGGATCAGCTTGTTATAAACAGGAGGCGGAATAGAGAACGACCAATAGAGACATGGGAGGCAATGAAAACAGTGATGAGAAAGCGGTTCGTTCCAAGTTATTACTATAGGGAGTTGCACAAAAAGCTACAAGGACTTAGACAGGGCAGCCGGAGTGTGGAAGATTACTACAAGGAGATGGAGATTGCTATGATCCGGGCTGATGTCGAGGAGGATTGAGAGGCTACAATGGCTAGGTTTTTACTTGGATTAAACCGGGAAATCCAAGATAGGGTAGAGATGCAGCATTATGTGGAGTTGGAAGATATGGTGCACATAGCCATCAAAGTAGAGCAACAACTCAAGAGGGGGGGTGGATCACGTGCAGCCCATAATACCAGTGCTACATCTTGGAAATCGAGTTATACCAAGCAGATGGACAAGTCCCAAACATCCAAATCTGAGCCCAAGTTTGCAAACACCAGCCACGTTCCTCAAGGTAAAACCGATACTGCTACCTCTAGGAATCGTGATATTAAATGTTTTAAATGTCAAGGCAAGGGACACACAGCAAGTCAATGTCCAAACAAGCAGGTCATGCTATTGCAAGACAATGGGGAAATTGTGACCGACAATGAAGATTCCGACACCGACGACATGCCACCATTGGAGGACGTTTTCGGGGAGGAATATTCTGCCCCTGATGCATTGACATTAGTGGCGAGGAGAGCATTGAGCCTACAAGCAAAAGAAGAGGATGAAGTGCAGCGGGAGAACATCTTTCACACTAGGTGCTACGTCAAGGACAAGGTATGTAGTGTGATTATTGATGGTGGTAGTTGTACTAATGTGGCCAGCACAATCATGGTTGAAAAATTGGGACTACCTGCGTTGAAGCACCCTAGGCCATACAAGTTGCAATGGCTGAATGATAGTGGAGAAATGAGGGTGAACAAGCAGGTGTTAGTTGCATTTCGAATAGGTAAATATGAAGATGAAGTGTTGTGTGAGGTTGTGCCAATGCAAGCGGGACATTTATTGCTAGGGTGTCCATGGCAGTTTGATAGGCATGTAAAGCATGATGGCTTTACAAACAAATACTCTTTTGTGCACAATCAACGATTAATCACTCTTGTATCGTTGACTCCGCAACAAGTATATGAGGATCAAGTGAGATTGCAAAAAGAGAGTGAACAAAAGAAAGAGAGTGAGCAAAAGAAAAGGAGTGAAAATCAAAAAGAGGCCGAGAAAAATGAGAGCGAAAAAGAAAATCAAAATTTGGGCCTTGAGAGAAAATCAGAGAGAAAACAACAGAATTTCTATGCAACAATGAGTGAAGTTAAGCGAGCAATGTTTTGAAAACAGCCGATTGTTGTACTTTTGTACAAAGAGGCATTTTTAAATACTAACAAACTTGACCTTGCTTTGCCTAGTTCTGTTGTTTCTCTTTTGCAGGATTATGAGGATGTCTTCCCCGAGGAAACACCACACGGGTTACCTCCAACCCGAGGTATTGAGCACCAAATTGATTTTGTTCCCCGTGCAACAATTCCAAACCGACCAGCCTATAGGAGCAATCTTGAGGAGACAAAGGAGCTTCAACGGCAGGTAAGTGAGTTGTTGGAAAAGGGGCACGTGAGGGAGAGCATGAGCCCATGCGTCGTTCCAGTTTTACTTGTACCTAAGAAGGATGGGACGTGGAGAATGTGCGTTGATTGCCGGGCTATCAACAACATCACGGTAAAGTATCACCATCCTATTCCTCGATTAGATGACATGTTAGATGAGCTACATGGTTCTTGTGTATTTTTTGAAATTGATTTAAAGAGTGGTTATCATCAGATTAGAATAAAGGAAGGAGATGAATGGAAAACTGCCTTTAAAACAAAATATGGTTTGTATGAATGGTTAGTTATGCCTTTTGGCTTGACTAATGCTCCAAGCACCTTTATGAGACTTATGAACCATGTTTTACGAGCATTTATAGGCCGGTTTGTTGTTGTCTACTTTGATGATATACTCATATATAGCAAAAATGTGGCAGACCATGAAGTACATTTAAAATCTGTTTTAGATATGCTTAGGAAAGAAAAGTTGTTTGCTAATTTGAAGAAGTGTACTTTTTACACAGATAAGCTTGTGTTTCTTGGATTTGTTGTTAGTGCATAAGGTATACAGGTTGATGAAGAGAAGGTACGTGCAATCCAAGAGTGGCCAAGTCCCACAAGTGTAGGTCGTGTTCGTAGTTTTCATGGACTTGCTAGTTTTTACCGGCGGTTCGTGAAAGACTTCAGTAGCATAGCCGCACCACTCACTGAAGTGATCAAGAAGAACGTTGGATTTAGTTGGGGAGAAGAACAAGAGAAGGCGTTTCGATTAATCAAAGAGAAGCTGACCAACACCCCCTTATTGTCTTTACCTAATTTTTTGAAAACGTTAGAAATTGAATGTGATGCTTCAGGTATTGGCATAGGCGCGGTTCTTATGCAAGAGGGACGACCAATTGCTTACTTCAGTGAGAAACTAAACGGGGCAGCCTTAAACTACCCAACTTACGATAAAGAGTTGTATGCCTTGGTTCGAGCTTTAGCGACATGGCAGCACTACCTATGGCCCAAGGAATTTGTGATTCACACCGACCATGAGTTCTTGAAGCATTTGAAGGGCCAACATAAGCTAAACAAAAGGCATGCGCGATGGGTGGAGTTCATTGAAACGTTCCCATATGTCATCCGGTATAAGCAAGGTAAGGAGAATGTGGTCGCCGATGCCCTTTCTCGTAGGTATGCATTACTTGCTACACTTGATGCAAAATTGCTTGGTTTTGAGCACATTAAAGATTTATATGCTGATGACCATGAATTTGGTAAGGAATACCGAGCTTGTGAGAAAATTGCTTGTGGTAAGTTCTTTAGGTTTGATGGATTCCTATTTCGAGAGAATAAGCTATGCGTGCCTAATTGTTCCTTGAGAGAGTTGTTAGTGCAGGAATCTCATGGTGGGGGATTAATGGGACATTTTGGAGTTGCAAAGACCTTAGCTGTTTTGCAGGAACACTTCTATTGGCCTCACGTGAAAAGAGATGTTGAAAGAATTTGTGGTAGATGTGTCATGTGCAGGCAAGCTAAATCCAAAGTGCAGCCCAACGGTTTGTATATTCCTTTACCTATTCCTAGTGAGTCTTGAATTGATATTTCAATGGACTTTGTGTTAGGATTGCCTAGGACTCAACGTGGGAAAGATTCAGTTTTTGTGGTAGTGGATCGATTTTCTAAGATGGCACACTTTATTCCATGTCACAAAACAGATGATGCCTCACATGTTGCTGATTTGTTCTTTAGAGAGATTGTGAGATGACATGGCATGCCTAGAACAATTGTTTCAGATAGAGATGCTAAGTTCTTGAGCTATTTTTGGAAAACTTTGTGGTGTAAGCTAGGCACTAAGCTATTGTTTTCTACTACTTGTCATCCACAAACTAATGGTCAAACTGAAGGAGTAAATAGGACTTTGTCTACTTTATTGAGGGCAATTATTAAAAAGAACATCAAAACATGGGAAGAATGTTTACCATATGTTGAGTTTGGTTATAACATATCTGTCCACTCTGCTACTAAATTTTCACCATTTGAAATTATGTATGGATTTAATCCTTTAACCCCATTGGATTTATCTCCCGTACCTTTGATTGAGCATGTTAATTTAGATGGCAAAAAGAAGGCTGACTTTGTCAAGCAAATTCATGAGAAAGCAAGACTCAACATTGAGCAAAGAACGGAACAATATGCACAACAAGCCAACAAAGGGCGTCACAAGCTACTTTTTGAACCGGGAGATTGGGTTTGGCTGCATATGAGAAAAGAAAGATTTCCTGCACAAAGACGTTCCAAATTGCTTCCAAGAGGAGATGGTCCTTTCCAAGTCCTAGAGCGCATCAATGACAACGCCTACAAGCTAGATTTACCCGGTGAGTACAATGTAAGTGCTACTTTTAATGTTACTGATTTGAGCCCTTTTGATGTAGGAGATGATTTGAGGACAAATCCTTTTCAAGAGGAGGGGAATGATGCAATCTATGTCAACATAACTCCAAGGGATCAAGTCCAAGTCCCAATTGGGCCGGTGACAAGAGCACGGGCCAAGAAATTTAAAGAGGTACTCAATGGATTGATTCAAGAGGCATGGGCTCAAGCAAATCAAGCATATTCGTGGAGGACCATTGAGCATGATCCAAGCGAGCAGCACGGAATTATCAATATGATTCATGTTCTAGAAGAATCTAGCCAAGAATAAAGACATTCCTTTTTGAATTTATATGTAAGGCTTGCATGCTAATTAATTTCCTTTTTTTTATTTGCTTATATGGGCGTATATGGCTGGATACATTCATTTCCCAAATTTCCTTTTCTAGTTTAGGCATGTGATCGGCCACTTAAAAGGGTTGCGTATCTTTTCATTTAGGCAAGTATCTTTTAGGCAACTAAGAGATATTTTGCACCAGATTTTTAGCCCTAATTTGGATACCATTTAAGGATTTTCCTTGTAATGGCTAGCCCTTTAAATAGGCGTATGTGCAATGAATAAAAGGTAGATCATTATTCAGCAAATTATGAGAGTATTCTCTACAGTTCTTTGAAGAACTATTCGAGCTTATCGGATTTCCCGTGGCATTCACCAACGACTTATCAAACAGAGCTCCACCACCGTTTGTGGCGTCTTCCTTATACCAAGGTTCTTGTTTCGCATCAAGCAACGGGTTGAGGTCATATATACCGAGGTTCTTGTTTGTCGTAAACAACGGGTCGAGGTCTTCATCCAAAACCTGATCATAAAACTTTCTTGGGTTCCTCATTGAATCGGGTCTCATTCTTTTGGGTGGGATTTGTATCATCGAGAGACATCCATTTTTTCGCTTGGAAAACTTTTCATTTTGGGGCTTCAATGTACCAAAATGGCCAAAGGAGGTCTAACTCGCATGAAACTTGGCCGGCAGCATTTGGGAGCCATGAGTAACATGTGGGAGCTAACACTGAGTCAATCGGAGTCCCGATTCAGGATTTTTTTAATCTTGAGTTATTTCTTGATATAGTATTTGTATTGGGGTTTCGAGATACCAAAATGGCAAAATGAGGTCAGAATCACACGAAACTTAGTCAGCAGCACCAAGACCCATGAGTAATGTGTGGAAATTGACGGCGCGTCCATTGGAGCTCGGTTATGGATTATTCAAATTTTCACTTATTTCTTGATAAAGTTTTTGAATAGGGGCTTCGATGTACCGTACTGGCCAAACGAGGTCGGAATCACATGAAACTTGGCCGGCAACACCAAGGGGTCCATGACTAATGTGTGGGATCTAACGGCGCGTCCATTGGAGCCCGGTTCTGGATTATTCAAATTTTCACTTATTTCTTGACAAAGTTTTCAAATAGGGGTTTCGATGTACCAAACTGGCCAAATGAGGTCGGAATCACATGAAACTTGGCCGGCAGCACCATGGGGGCCATGAGTAAGGTGTGGGATTTGACGACACGTTCATTGGAGCTCGATTTAGGATTATTCAAACTTTCACTTATTTCTTGATAAAGTTTTTGTATCATGGCTTCAAGGCATCGAACTAGCCAAACAAGGTTGGAATCGAATGAAACTTGGCCAACGGCACCAGGGTGCCATAAGTAACATGTGGGAGTTGATGCACCGGTAGGGAGATTTCAAATTTCCACTTTTTTCTTGAAAAAGTTTCCGTTTCGGTGCTTTGAGGAAGTAAAATGGCCAAACGAGGTCAAACTCGCATGAAACTTGGCTGTCGGCACCAAGGGACCATGAGTAACGTGTGGGAGCTGACGACGAGTAGAGTCCCAAATTGGGATTTTTTAAAACTTCACTTATGTCTTGATAAAGTTTTCGTATTGTCACTTCGAGGTACTAAAATGGCCAAACAAGGCCGGAATTGCAAGAAACATAGCCAGCGCCATTTGGGGGCGCGCGGGGGGGGGGGGGGGGATGAGTAACATATGGGAGCTTATAGTGCGTGCATCAGAGTCCCGGCTCGAGAGATTTCCATTTTTCCAGTTTTTTCGGGAAAACTTCTCGTTGACTTCGAGGTACCAAAATGGTCAAATGGGTCGGACTTGCATTAAACATGGCCAGAGGCATTGGGGGGCCATGAGTAACGTGTTGGCATTAACAACACGCATATCAGAGTCACTGTAAAAGATTTTTCCATTTTTCCATTTTTTTTCATAAAACTTCCCATTTTAGGGTAACAAAATGCCCAAACAGGGTCCGACATGCATGAAACTTGGTCAGCGGCACCGAGTGGCCATGAGTAACGTGTTGCCATTGACGGCACACCTACATTGGAGTCTCGGTTCGAGAGATCCATTTTTTCACTTTTTCTCAAAAAACTTTTCATTTCGGGGGCTTCAAGCTATTGATATGGCCAAAGGCAATCCAACTCGCATGAAACCTGGCTTGCAGCACCGGAGGGCTATGAGTAACGTATGAGAGTAGACGGCATGTCAATTGGAGTCCCAGTTGGGTAAATTTCAAGTTTGCACTTTTTCTTGAAAATTTTACCGTATCGGGCTATTTCAACCCAGCTTTGATACCCTGTTGAAGAACCCATGGGTCTAACTCAACCCTAAAAACTGGCTTACAAGGTGAGGCTTGCCCAAAGGTATACATAAAGGTGATGGCCTTCCTATCCGGGTGATGTGGAACTGTACTCACAAAGGTACCAAAATGGCCAAAGGAGGTCAAAATTGCATGAAACTTGGTTGACGGCACCAGAGGGCCATGAATAACTGTGGGCACCAACAGTGTGTTAATCGGCGTCCCAATTGGGAAATTTTCCAATTTTCACTCTTTTCTTGAAAAAGTTTCCGTTTTAGGGCTTCAAGATACCGAAATGGACAAACAAAACTTGGCCGCCGGCATAGGGGGCCAACAGTAACACGTGCGAGTGCGAGACTGAAACTATTATTATTTCGACTACAGCATTTCGACCACCAGTTGGTCCCCCATTGGGGGCATTAATGCAATCGATGTGGGATTAGCGAGTGGTTTACATCGAGCCACCTAGAAATCCCCCGGCATGGAAAATTTGGGGCGTGACATTCAAGGTTGTCCATATTAGGGATCTAAAACCCTAAGTGTTTTCCAAAACACTTTTGAAAAATGATTTTCAAGAGGGTTTCTTTCCTGGAGCTAAAGGCCTGAGGCAAGGTGATCCTTTATCCCCTTACTTATTTGTAATTTGTATGAATGTCCTATCTCAAATTATTCAGCAGCAAGTAAAGAGGAGCCCCAATTTTCAGTTTCATTGGAGATGCAAGAAAACTAGCTTAACTCACCTTTGTTTTGCTGATGACTTGATGCTTTATTGCAAGGGTGAGATTGCTTCTGCTAGGATTTTAAAGGAGGCTTTGGATATATTTTCTGAATTCTCAGGCCTTGTTCCAAATTGTGCCAAGAGTAATATATTTCTCACTGGTTTGGATGATGGAGGGAGAGAGCAATTGTTAAATCTCTTCAAGTTTCAGCCAGGTGTGCTTCCAATTCGATACCTAGGGGTTCCCTTGATTTCTTGTAAGCTGAAACCTTAAGATTGCAATAACTTGGTTGATAGAATTGTGAGTAAGGCCAAGTCTTGGACTGGTAAGTTTCTCTCTTATGCTGGCTGGTTGCAGCTCATCAAATCAGTCTTATTTAGCATGCAAAGCTACTGGTGCGCCCATTTCATTATGCCTAAGAAAGTTTTGAAGAAAATTGACCGATGCTTTAGAGCTTTTCTTTGGAAAGGGCCTGATTTAAAGAGTACTGGAGCTAAGGTAAATTGGGAAGAGGTTACTAAACCAAATGTTGAAGGTGGTCTAGGCATAAAGAAGTTGGTGGATTGGAACCAAGCTAATATCACTAGATACATCTGGTTGTTGTGTCAATCTTCTACAACCTCTTGTTGGGTGAAGTGGGTCAGAGCTAACCTTCTAGTTAGAAGTCAATTTTGGGTGGCTAAGGTTCCTTGGGATTGCTCTTGGACTTGGAGGAAAATTTTGCAGCTAAGAGATCTCATTAGGCCTTTGATCAAGTACAAAATTGGGGAAGGCTCACAGGTTTCCCTTTGGTATGATAATTGGCTACCAATGGGGCCTATACATCAAAGAATGGGGGATAGGGTGATCTATGATTCTGGGCTAGGTAAAGAAGCAAAAGTTAGTACTATTATTAGAGACAACCAGTGGCACTGGCCTGTGGCAAATTCCATAGAGTTGATGGAGCTCAAGAGGTATATGTCATGTATTCCACTTCCTAATAGTTCTTGTACTGATCAAGCCATGTGGATTCCAGAAAAAAAAATCACCAATTTTCAGTTAGATCAGCTTGGCAAAGTATTAGAAGTCATAGTCCTCAAGTGGAGTGGGCTGAAGTTGCTTGGTTTAAGAAGGCTATTCCTAGATATAGCTTCATCCTTTGGCTTGCTATTCGAGAAAGATTAGCCACCCAAGACAAACTTGCTGCCTATGGTATGTTAAATGACATGTGTTGTGTGTTTTGTAGAGATAAAATTGAAGACGATAACCATCTCTTCTTCCAGTGTTCATTCACCAACAGATTATGGGTGCAGCTGCTAGCAAAATGTAAGGCCCAATGCTTGAGTAATGAGTGGCAAGGGATTGTATCTTGGGCTTGTACCTTGAAGGGGAAGGCTTTGAAGAATATTCTTTGCAAGTTAATGCTCTCCACCACTGTTTATTTCCTTTGGAGAGAAAGGAATGAGAGATTAATGGCTAACAAGAGTAGGGACATGAAGGCAGTGCTCAATGATATAGTCTCTCAAGTTCGTAGTAGGATGGCTAGCTTGAGAGGCTTTCATGGAACGGCACCAAATAGGGACCTCCAGCAAATATGGCGGATTCCCAATGATATTTTCAAGAACTAAGTGCAACCTTCTTTGCTATTTGTTTAGTTCTTATAGTTGTTGAGCTAAGTTAGCTTCTTTGTGTACTTTGCTTAGCTAGTGCTAATTGGGTTTTTTAGTTTGTTTGAATGGTTATCTTTCTTGATTATCATTTTCCTTTGGTCTGGGGTATGCCCCTTGTATTTGTACTTAATCTGTCGATCTTTTTTTGTCTATTGATATTCTTTCTTACTTAGCAAAAAAAGTGAGAAATCAAGTAGGGTTCTAAAACCCTGAAGTTTTCAACCCTAAGGGAGGTGTTTAACCCTTTTTCTAAAATGATTTTCAAAATATCTTAACCTTAAAGGAGTCTAGTTGATTAATAACTGTTTTCTCAAGGGTGATAAAACATTTCAAAGTACATTTCATAAAGTATTCGAAAAATGATTTCCACAACTTTTCAAAGAAAATTTCATAAGAGTTTTTACCTTACTCCAATTTAAACTCTATTTTCAAAAAATTCCTGGAACAAGATTTTCAAAAACACTTCAAAATGTTATCCAATTATATTTCAAAAGTATTCCAAAACTCTCTTAAGTTGTTTCCAAAAACATTTCAAAAACTTCCTTGAGTTGTTTAAAAAACATTCAAATACTCCATTGAGTTAGTTCCAAAAACATTCCAAAGCACTCTTGAGTTGTTTCAAAAACATTTGAAAAACTCCCTTGAGTTAATTCAAAAGCATTTGCAAAAACACCATTGAGTTGTTTCAAAGCATTCCAAAAATCTCTAAAGTTCGATGTCCAAAGACATTTTCAAACTCTCTCAAGTTTTATTTCAAGTCAATTCAAACTTTCAAAAACCTTCCAGGACTCCCATGAGTCTGTTTCCAATCGGTTTTTGCACGAATTACGACTGACTTGATTTTCACCAAATAGGATATGTAGGCAACTTAGAAAAACCTAGGTGCAGTCACCACGTCCTTCAAATGGACACTTTTCAAAAACATTTCAATCCTGTGAGGTGCTTCATTAGTGGCTTGAAGGAGGAAGTGATGGCTGGAGTGCTGATGTTCCAACCTACTAATATTACCCAAGCTATAGGGTTGGCCAGATTGCAAGAGGAAACCCTTGAGGTAGTGCCCAAGAAGAACAGGTATGCCTTCAAGAATCTAACCCTAATAGTAGTAACCGTAATTTTCATTCAAGCAAGACCCATGGAGAATCAATTGGAAATTCTCTACCCCACATTAAGAAGATGACATAGAAAGAATTGGAGGATAGGAGAATGAAAGGCCTATGTTATACATGTGATGAGAAATACACCAGAGGCCATATTTGTTAAAAAAAAAAAAAAAAAAAGGCAGCTTTTCTTGCTAGAGGCTGATGAAGGAGAAGAAGAGGTGCCAGAACTAGAAGAAAAAAAATCAGGATCAAGAGGTTCAAACTCAGGAAGAAGACCCTATGATCTTGTAGCTTGGGACAAAATTTGCACTTCTGTTAAGAATGGAGGATTGGGTATTCGGGGGGTTTGAGATCTTTTAACCAAGCTCCAATGGGTAAGTGGTTGTGGCTAAGAAGCACCGACACAGACATGGGACATAGACATGACACGACACAGATACGCTGATGCAACAATTTTCAAAAAATTTAGGACATGACACGACAGGGACATAGCAAAAATATACGAAAGGTTGCAATAGCAGATAGGACTCAACTTTAAAGTGGAGCAGTCTGCAAGCATCTTATTTGGACAATGCAGGGAATTAAATTAAAAAATGATCTAAGGTTACTTCCATTAGGAGGGTATGATATGGTACTGGGTATACAATGGTTGGCAACCCTAGGTCCTGTACTATGGGATTTCAAGAATCTCATAATGGAGTTCCTTATTGGAGAAAAGAAACAGGTGCTACGAGGAAATCAAGGCACAACAATTAAGTTGTTTTTTGGGAGACAAATGCAAGACATGATCAGTAAACAACCAACACGTGTTGTAGCTCAGTTGTGTTGCCTACAAGCTCAATCACACAATATGGAGGTAGATTCTGATTTAGAACTAATTCAAGAGTATTCTAATATTTTTGAGGAAGCCAAAAGCTTACAACCTGAAAGAATGCATGATCATAAGGTTACCTTAAAAGAAGGGAGTCAACCCATTAGCACTAGACCCTATAGATACCCTTATATGCAAAAGAATGAGATTGAGAAAATAGTGAGGGAAAAGCTGGAATGGACACTATTAGACACAACTCCTGGAGAATGTGTATTGAATTTAGGGAGCTAAATAAACAAACCATTAAGGACAAATTTCCAATTCCCATCATTGATGAATTATTGGATAAACTATTTGGATCTTAGTACTTTACCAAGTTAAAATTAAGAGCTGGGCATCACCAAATAAGAGCATACCCTAGGGACACAGAAAAGACCTCATTCAAAACACATGAAGGCCATTATGAGTTTACGGTTATGCCCTTTGGATTAACAAATGCTCCCTCAACATTTCAAAGCCTTATGAACGACATATTCTGACCTCGCTTGAGGAAATTAAAATTGGTAGCTTTTGATGACATCTTGGTATATAGCAACTGTTGTGAGCAACACTTGGAACATATGGAAGTCACATTAGAGATTTTTAGGAGTCATCAACTCTATATTAAGAAGAGCAAATGTGGTTTTGGGCAACAGAGAGTTGACTATTTGGTGCATATTATCACCAAGGAGGGGGTGGCAGCTGACCCCACTAAAATTAAGAGTAGGATCAAATGGCCAATCCCATAATCATTGAAAGCTTTAAGGGGATTCAAGGGGCTAACTAGTTACTACAGGAGGTTTATTCACAGCTATGGAAAAATCAGTGAGCCTTTAACCAAATGCTAAAGAAGGATGCCTTCAATTGGAATGAAGCAACATGAGTTGCTTTCCACACTCCAAAGGATGCCATGGCCTTTGCACCAGTGACTAGTAGTTCCTGACTCTATACTTAGGAATTTGTAATTGAGTGTGATGCATCTGGCATGGGTTGGGAGCTGTTCTAATGCAGGAAGGGAAACCCATTGCGTACTACAGTAAGGTATTATCTTAAAAAAATAAAGGACTGTCTACATATACAAGGAATAACTTGCATTAGTAAAAGCTATTGGCAAATGGAGACATTATCTCTTAAGGAGACATTTCGGGGTAAGGACAGACCATTGGCTCGAAGTACCTTCTCGAGCAGAGAATCACCCCACTCATGCAACAAAAATGGATTGCAAAACTCATGGGGTTGGATTTTGAGATCATTTATAAAAGTGGAATAGAGTGGCTAATGCACTGCCAAGAAAAGGAGCTGAACGTGAAGGGGAGATCAAAGCTATATCTGCAGTAGAGTGTGATTGGTTACAACAGGTGAAAGACAACTGGAAAATTGACCACCAACTGAAGGAGTTAATATCTCAATTAGAGGTTGATGCCTCCAAACACCCTGGATATGCATGGAATAATAAGTTACTATGCTACAAAGGACAATTGGTGACAGGAGAATTGTAGAATTTGAGAACAGTACTGATAGCAGAACATCACAACACACCTGTAGGAGGACATTCAGGTAATGAAAGGACTTAAAGCAGGCTTTAAACAAGCTTTCTATTGGAAGGGGTTGAAAGCAACAACCAAGAAGTTTGTGGTTGAATGTGATATATGCCAGAGAAACAAGCCAGAGCATGTTCCTATTTTTACTCACTTCCTACCATTAAAAAACCCTTATTCAGCAGCTGGTATCGCACAAATCTTCATGGAATGCTAGCCACTATAGTAAATGACAGGGATTCTATTTTTACTAGTTCTTTTTGGAAGGAGTTGTTTAAACAACAGGGTATAGAACATTGTCTCAGTTCTTATCACCCACAATCAGATGGGCAGATTAAAGTGATTAACATGTGCTTAGAAAATTACCTAAGGTGCTTAACTGGAGACAAACCAAAAAAAAGGGTCAGATTGGTTGTCAATGGCAGAATGGTGGTATAACACCACTTACCATTTATCTACTAACCAAACTCCTTATGATGCCCTATATGGTCAATCTCCCCCAACAATAACTCAGTACATTGAAGGGGTGTCTAATGTTGCAGCTACTGACACTTTGCTTTTAAGGACAGAGCTATCATCCTACAGCTGCTAAGAGAACACCTACAACAAGCTCAGACCATGATGAAGATGCTAGCAGATAAGAAGAGGAGTGATAGAGAATTTGAGATAGGGGATTGGGTTTATTTGAGTGCTGAGCTGTGGGAAAATACTCTAGTTGGGTACTTTATGCAAAATAAACTACCCTTTAATTTAGTCAACAACATTGCCAAGAAATTATGGGATAAACATGGGTTTGACAAATTGTTGACCATTGATAATGGGTTCTATTATTTTAAGTTTTCATCAGCTATGGGTTGTGAATGGGTCATTGAGAATGGACCATGGCACTTTGCTGGGCGTCCTATATGCCAAAGGAAATGGCAACTCTACATGAATCTCAATAAGGATAGCTATAAATCAATCCCCATTTGGGTTAATTTCTATAATGTTCCTTTGAAATTATGGACTGCAAAAGGTCTAAGTTATGTGGCTAGTGCAGTGGGGAAACCCCTATATCCTGATAACTCAACTGAAGAGTTAAAGAGAATAAACTTTACTAGAATTTGTGTGGAAGTTAATGCTGAACCTAAACTTCCAGATTCCTTTGATATGGAGGTGGAAGGTAGAGGAGTTGTTGAGTACAACTAGGTTCCAAAGATTTGTAAAGTTTGCAAAGAATTTGGGCATGTAGTGAGCAAGTGTAAAAAGGTGATTAAACAAGAATGGCAAGTTAAAAAGAATTTAGTAATAGAGATTGCAAATGAAGAGGGATGGATAGAAGTTAAGCGCAAAGGGAAGGAGATAACTATTGATGAGGATACTACAAGTGCTCCAAGGTTAGCTGGTCCAACCAATGCTGGGCAATTAGAGGAGATGTTTTATAATACTCCAAGGGCAAAAGATGTCATTCCAAGTGGTACTTGCAAAGGTGATCAATTAGTAGCCATGAAACCAGCCAATCTAATGATGAAACCTGTTGTTAAGGTTATAACTCTCAATAGATTTCAACAATTGGACAAGGTGGAAGATATTGAAGACAAGAAACTAGTGGGGATGGTCAGTCAAATTTGATGGCAACTCCTGATGCAAATCCTCTAGGAGACAAGGTGGCGGTAGTTGATGAAGTTGATCGGAAGAAACAAAAGAATAAGAGAAAGAATGAGAAGAAAAGTAGACAGACCTCAGCTAGTAGCTCTAAGGGGGGCACCTCTTTTTCTAAATAATTAATGTCGTTTGCTTGCTGGAATGTGAGAGGTCTCAATGACCTCTCCAAGTAGAGAGAAATCAAAGATTTTGTTAGGAGTCATAACATATGGTGTTTTGGTTTTGTAGAAACTAGAGTCAAATTGGAGAATAGGGATTCGATATGTCATGGGCTGATGAAGAATTGGGATTTCATCCATAATTATAGCACTAATGGGGATGGTAGAATTTGGGTTGGGTGAAATTCGAATTTTGTGAATTGGATGTTCTAAGCATGGCTAAGCAAATTATTCATTGTAAGATCTTCCTTATTGAGCAAAAGATCCATTGATACATTTCTTTCGCTTTTGGTTTACACATTGTAGCCCTTAAAAGGCAGCTTTGGAGGGATCTTGAGCAACATGCAAATCTGGTCTGTAATGAACCTTGGCTTGTCATAGGTGATTTTAATGCAATAAGATCTCCTTTTGAAAGAAGAGGGGGCCAGCACTGATTGGCCTGGTTTCATGGATGAATTTAATGAGTGTCTTGTGGAGGCTGAGTTAGATGATCTTCAGTACGGGGGTTTCCATTTTACTTGGAACAATGGATGTGCTACGAACTATATTCTAAGAAAAATTGATAGAGCTCTTGTTAACAGCTGCTGGAACTCTAAGTTCAGATTTTCTTTAGCTGAATTCTTTCCTTTTGGGGTTTTAGATCATAGCCCTATTTTGGTTCGTTTGGGGCTTCATATGAAGGAAGGTTCTAAACCATTTAAGTTCTTTAATTTTTGGGCTAAGTATGAGGAGTTTTTGTCTACGGTGCAGCAAGCTTGGAATATTGTTGTTGATGGGTACCCAATGTACCGAGTTTGCAAGAAGCTGAAGATGGTGAAAGCTACTTCGAAGGAACTAAATAGAAAGAAATGTTATGATATTTCGTTGCGAGTTAATGAAACTAGAGAGGAGTTGCATAATCTTCAAAGACCATTAGAGGCAAATGGTGGGGATCCTGGGCTTATGGCCAAAGAGAAAGAGAGCCTTTCCAAACTTAATGCTTTGAATCACTAAGAGGAGAGCTTTGCCAAGCAAAAGAGCAGAATTCTGTGGCTGAATGAAGGGGATCAAAATACCAATTTTTTCTTCAAGTTAATAAGGAATAAAGCAAATAGGAATAAAATCTCTTCCATTAAGAAGGAGGATGGTACTGTAGTGGAAGACATTAAAGAGGTCAAGGAGGAATTTGTGAAGTACTTCTAGAACTTGTTGGGTAAGGAAAATACTATGAAGAATCCAGGGAAACAAGAACTTCAGCAGTGTATTAGTTAAGTGATTTCTGAAGAAGCAGCTGCAAACATGGATAGAAATGTCATAGAAGATGAGATTAAGCAAGTGCTCTTTAACTTAAATCCAAACAAGGCCCATGGTCCTGATGGTTTCAATGGTTTTTTCTGTAAGAAAGTCTGGCCTATTGCTGGAAAAGAGGTGGTTGTTGCCATCAAATCATTCTTTGATTCTGGTTGTTTGCTAAAAGAAGTCAATGCTACCATTGTAGCCTTAATCCCCAAAGTTCCTAATCCCACAACCTTAAAGGACTATCGACCTATTTCTTGTTGCAATATTCTGTACAAATGCATTACTAAGATTATTGCGGATAGAATTAAGAGTTTGCTACCTCTGGTTATTGATGAAGCCCAATCAGCTTTCATTCAAGGTAGGAAGATTAATGATAACATCTTACTTGCTCAGGAACTTATGAGAGGCTATCATAAGAATAACAAGTTGGCTAATTGTGCTGTGAAGGTAGATCTCATGAAGGCCTATGACTCAATCAGATGAGAATTTGTGTTGGATGTTTTGGAGCATATGGGATTTCCAGAGAAGCTAAGGAATTGGATACAAGTCTGCATTTCTACTCCTATGTACTCAATTAGTCTTAATGGTGCCTTGGAGGGCTTCTTTCCTGGAGCTAAAGGCCTGAGGCAAGGTGATCCTTTATCCCCTTACTTATTTGTAATTTGTATGAATGTCCTATCTCAAATTATTCAGCAGCAAATGGAGAGGAATCCCAATTTTCAATTTCATTGGAGATGCAAGAAAACTAGCTCAACTCATCTTTGTTTTGTTGATGACTTGATACTTTATTGCAAGGGTAAGATTGCTTTTACTAGGATTTTAAAGGAGGCTTTGGATACATTTTCTGAATTCTCAGGTCTTGTTCCAAATTGTGCCAAGAGTAATATATTTCTCACTGGTTTGGATGATCATAGGACGGAGCAATTGTTAAATCTCATCAAATTTCAGCCAGGTGCGCTTCCAATTCGGTACTTAGGGGTTCCCACTATTTCTTCTAAGCTGAAACCTAAAGATTGCAATGACTTGGTTGATCGTGAGTAAGGCCAAGTCTTGGACTAGTAAGTTCCTCTCTTATGCTGGCCGGTTGTAACTCATCAAATCAATTTTATTTAGCATGCAGAGCTACTAGTGCGCACATTTCATTTTGCCAAAGAAAGTTTTGAAGAAAATTGATCAATGCCTCAGAGCTTTTCTTTGGAAAGGGCTTGATTTAAAGAATACTAGAGCTAAGGTTAATTGGGAAGAGATTACTAAGCCAAATGATGAAGGTGGTCTAGGCATAAAGAAGTTGGTAGATTGGAACCAAGCTAATATAGCTAGATACATCTGGTTGTTGTGCCAATCTTCTATAACCTCTTGTTGGGTGAAGTGGATCAGAGCAAACCTTCTAGTTAGAAGTCAATTCTGGGTGGCTAAGGTTCCTTGGGATTGCACTTGGACTTGGAGGAAAATTCTGCACCTAAGAGATATCATAAGGCCTTTGATCAAGTATAAAATTGGGGAAGGCTCACAGGTTTTCCTTTGGTATGATAATTGCCTGCCAATGGGGCCTATACATTAAAGAATGGGGGATAGAGTGATCTATGATTCTGGGATAGGCAAAGAATTAAAAGTCAGCATTATTATTAGAGACAACCAGTGACATTGGCTTGTGGCAAATTCCATAGACTTGATGGAACTCAAGAGGTGTATGTCATGTGTTACACATCCTAATAGCTCTTGTAGTGATCAAGGTATATGGATTCCACAAAAAATGTCTTATTTAGCATGCAAAGCTACTAGTGTGCCCACTTCACTATGCCTAAGAAAGTTTTGAAGAAAATTGATCAATGCTTCAGAGCTTTTCTTTGGAAAGGGCCTGATTTAAAGAGTATTGGAGCTAAGGTTAATTGGGAAGAGGTTACTAAACCAAATGATGAAGGTGGTCTAAGCATAAAGAAGTTGGTGGATTGGAACCAAGCTAATATCACTAGATACATCTGGTTGTTGTGCCAATCTTCTACAACCTCTTGTTGGGTGAAGTGGGTCAGAGCTAACCTTCTAGTTAGTAGTCAAATCTGGGTGGCTAAGGTTCTTTGGGATTGCTCTTGGACTTGGAGGAAAATTTTGCAGCTAAGAGATCTCATTAGGCCTTTGATCAAGTACAAAATTGGGGAAGGCTCATAGGTTTCCCTTTGGTATGATAATTGGCTGCCAATGGGGCCTATACATCAAAGAATGGGGGATAGGGTGATCTATGATTCTGGGCTAGGTAAAGAAGCAAAAGTTAGCACTATTATTAAAGACAACCAGTGGCATTGGCCTGTGGCAAATTCCATAGAGTTGATGGAGCTCAAGAGGTGTGTGTCATGTATTCCACTTCCTAATAGTTCTTGTACTGATCAAGCCATGTGGATTCTAGAAAAAAATCACCAATTTTCAGTTAGATCAGCTTGGCAAAGTATTAGAAGTCATAGTTCTCAAGTGGAGTGGGCTGAAGTTGCTTGGTTTAAGAAGGCTATTCCTAGATATAGCTTCATCCTTTGGCTTGCTATTCAAGAAAGATTAGCCACCCAAGACAAACTTGCTGCCTATGGTATGTTAAATGACATGTGTTGTGTGTTTTGTAGAGATAAAATTGAAGACGATAACCATCTCTTCTTCCAGTGTTTAATCACCAATAGATTATGGGCGTAGCTGCTAGCAAAATGTAAGGCCCAATGCTTGAGTGATGAGTGGCAAGGGATTGTATCTTGGGCTTGAACCTTGAAGGGGAAGGCTTTGAAGAATATTCTTTGCAAGTTAATGCTCTTCACCACTATTTATTTCCTTTGGAGAGAAAGGAATGAGAGATTAATGGCTAACAAGAGTAGGGACATGAAGGCAGTGCTCAATGATAATAGTCTTTCAAGTTCGTAGTAGGATGGCTAGCTTGAGAGGCTTTCATGGAACGGCACCAAATAGGGACCTCCAGCAAATATGGCGGATTCCCAATGATATTTTCAAGAACTAAGAGCAACGATTCTTTGCTATTTGTTTAGTTCTTATAGTTGTTGAGCTAAGTTAGCTTCTTTGTGTACTTTGCTTAGCTAGTGCTAGTTGGGTTCTTTAGTTTGTTTGGATGGTTATCTTTCTTGATTATCTCCTTTGGCCTGGGGTATGCCCCTTGTATTTGTACTTGATCTTTCGATCTTTTTTGTCTATTGATATTCTTTCTTATTTAGCAAAAAAAAAAAGAAAAAAAGATTCCACAAAAAAATCACCAATTTTCAATTAGATCAGCTTGGCTAAGTATTAGAAACCATAGTCCTCAAGTGGAGTGCGCTGAAGTTGCTTGGTTTAAGAAGGCTATTCCTAGATATAGCTTGATCCTTTGGCTTGCTATTCGAGAAAAGATTAGCCACCCAAGACAAACTTGCTGCCTATGGTATGTTAAATGACATGTGTTGTGTGTTTTGTAGAGATAAAATTGAATATCACAACCATCTCTTCTTCAAGTGTTCAATCACTAACAAATTGTGGGTGCAGCTGCTAGCAAAGTGTAAGGCCTAATGCTTGAGTAATGAGTGGCAAGGGATTGTATCTTGGGCTTGTATCTTGAAGGGGAAGGCTTTGAAGAATATTTTATGCAAGTTAGTGCTATCCACTACTGTTTATATCCTTTGGAGAGAAAGGAATGATAGATTAATGTCTAACAAGATAGGGACATGAAGGCTTTGCTCAATGATATAGTCTTTCAAGTTCGTAATTAGAATGGCTTGTTTGAGAGGCTTTCATGGAACGGCACCAAATAGGGATCTCCAGCAAATATGGCAGATTCCCGATGATATTTTCAAGAACTAAGAGCAGCTGGTTTTGCAATTTTTTTAGTTCTTATAGTTGTGAAGCTAAGTTAGCTTGTGTTGTGCACTTTTCTTAGATAGTGCTCACTGGGCTCTTTTGTTTGTTTGGTGCTTATCTTTCTTGATTATCCTTATCCTTTGGTCTGGGGTATGCCCCTTATATTTGTACTTGATCTTTCGATTTTTTTTTTGCCATTATATTCTTTCTTAGCAAAAAAAAAAGGAGTCAATAAAAAGCAAAGATATACTCGAAGAATCATTTTTGCAGTTGTGACATACTGATTGCGAGGCCCAAAAATCTTCTCAACCTGCAAATGACAACTAAATACATTCGTAACAGAAGGCCAAAAAACTTATGAAATAGAAGTTCATTTTTGTTTGTGCCCACTGGCTTAAAAGATCATAATCCACCATTTATCTTGTCAAAAGAGCTTATCAAACTTCTGTGATCAAGAAAATTTAACAAACTCTAATTCACTGAATTATGTACACTTCCTATGGACCAATTTCAGGGTCAAAAGGGATTTAGAGTTCTTTTAAACAAATGTAGAAAGAAGTGTACACACTTTCCATTCAATGAGCCTTTTCTGCCCATCTTATATTGTTGGAGTTGACTCATATTTCCTGAACTTCAGGAAAAATCATCGTGTGATATCCATTTAACAATTGGTTTAAGTATATAGAAGAACACAGCAGCTTAAGATTTTAATCAAACTCAAATTTAAGACAAATTTCTGTACAGACTTTTCAACACTCAACAGTTTCGATTTTATGCTTCACATTGAAGGACACATCTGCTGATAGTCAGAATATCTGCAATTATGGATATGACAAGAGTACCAAAATGACTATACCAATTTGGGAACTTGTACATGAATTTCCCATCTTAGCTTCACAACTTGTCCATGACTACAGAGGAAGGACCATTTTTCAACTGTAAAACTTGGACTACCATCTTTTTGTGATCATTGAACAATGTGAAACCAATGGTGAGAAAAATTCTATATATATTTTTTTGATAGATAATGGTGAGAAAAATTATATTATTAACATCCAGCGGCTAGTATTTCCAAAGCAGTGTAATCGAGTCTTCTCTCTCTTACACTCACTCTTTTCTCTCTCGTCTCTTTGTTTTGACAGGACAATATGATTGAACGAAGGACAATAGTCACACCCTCAAGTGTAGTAATACAGGAATTTGGACTTCTCACTTCCAACCAAAAGACACCATATATATAGATAAAAAGTTAGTCAAGCTCAAGAGCATAAGTTAGAAAATTCCATAACATAGACACCTTATCACTTGACTAGAAAACTTGCCTTTTATCTACTAACTCTCCTTCCTTTGAGTTAGGGAATAGCTATGGAAACAAAATAAGATCACAACACAGGAGCATTCATATCAACTATCAACTTAAGAAAATTTTCAACATAAAACTGTAAAGAAAGCCGTACTTGTGGTAAAGAATGCTAAGAATAAATCAACATGTACAGATGACTAACCAAAAAAATATATACATGGAGCAGAAATGAGTGTATGGTTACATAGATGAGCTTGTAATAAACACATGCAATCATGGGAAGCTAGGGGAGTATAATCCAAAAGAGGATGCGGGGAAGTCATGTGGTTCCATCAAGCTGCAACAAAGACCAATGACTATGCCATTTAGGCAGATTACCTAAATCAAGCTTAAGGTGCCACAAAGAGAGAAACACAAAATATGGGTTGAGAAAATAAGAGACGACATAGTGACTTATAATTTAACAACAGACATTATCTTAGACAGCTATTAATAGCATAAAAGTTGTATTTCTGTTCAAGTGGTTGGAACATAATTTTGTTTTACTGTTGAGTATACAATTTCATATAAGTTCATCCACATGTGAACCAACATATTTTCTTTTTAAAAAAAATTAGAAGTTCATTAAAAGGGAAGGCATCAAAGGGGACACACCCATGTACAACTTCCTGAAACAAAAGAGGAAACACAAACCCTACTATACACCTCCTATCAAACCAAAAACCTCCTAAACACTTTCGTACTAAACAAAAGACTACAAAACCCAAAAGCCGCTCAAGAGATCGGTTTCCCATTTCCAAAGTCCAAACATACACAATGGACAAGAATCTAATTTCAACTAGAATGAAGGTTATTTAACCCCTTCAAAGGACCTACATCCCATGTGAACAAACAATGGAAAAGAACAAACTCATTGTCTACTTCAGCAAAGACGGGTAAAAGATCGTGATTTGTGGACACTAATGACAACCCTGCACATAAATGACAATGCATCATGTAAATTCAACAACTTCCAACAACTTGCAACCAAGAGCATAAAGGACAAGTTTTGACATCCTGAAAGTTGAGCCTGACACATTCAGAACCAACTCTACCTCGAGTCATTGGAGATGTGACTGAAGGACTCAAGACAAGGAGACAATTTTGCGAGTTAAACTATTATTATTATGCTTCCTTATTTGAGTCTGAGCATATGCATGCATTAAATGATGATTGTTAGGTGAATGCTATGCATGATGAATTAGAACAATTTGTGCGTAATGACGTTTGCGAACTAGTACATAGACCTATGAACATGAATGTGATTAGTACCAAGTGGATTTTCAAAATTAAAAATGAAGAACATGATACCATAGTTAGAAACAAGGCTAGCTTAGTCAACTGCCCAAGGATACCTAAGCTGAGGGTATTGCTTTTGGTGAGACTTTTGCACTTGTTGCTAGGTTAGAGTCCATTAGAATTTTATTATCCATTGCACGCTATTTGTGTAAACTTTGTCAAATGGGTGTTAAAAGTGCATTTATCAAATGAATATTAAAAGAGTGCATTTTTAAATGCATTTATGAAAGAAGAGTCCAATGTTACCCAAAAGGTTTGAGGATCCCCATCACCCAGACCATGTATACAAGCTCAAGAAAGCTTTGCATTGGTTGAAACAAGCCCCTAAGGCTGGTATAAGGTGCTGTCTTCATACTAGACTAATAATTGTTCTATGTAATTTTCATCAGTGGCAAGTGATTATACTAACCACTTCAAAACTCCAATTACACACGCGTTCAACATGTGTTCTAAGGGTAAAAATGCCCTCTCTAATTACCTATCTATTTGAAGGTGAAAAGAAGTACTAAATTTCATTTTAGTACCTACTACGTTTTGGATTGGCATATTCTAAGCAAAATCACTTTGTATGTAATTTCAACATTTAGATAGACAAGTTAAAGTGTAGGAATGAATCAGGGTATTGCAGTAAAGGCAAAATAGTGAAATTGAAGAAACTGTAGAGCATACAAATGGCAAGCCAAGGCATTTGAACAACAAGAGCGTTGGAACGGAGGGCCAGACCATTCAAACGCACGGAATAGAGTTTCAAAAATACAAGCAATAAGTCCATGTCTTTATAGGAAACCTTCTTATAGGTACAAGTGTCCAGCTTTGCTTCGTACAAGGACACTTAGGCAACTCACCACTCCACCTCCCACGCTTGGCTCCGCGTGGCAGCCCACCGAGGCGACGTGTACATCAAGTCAACTCATCCATCGAGGATAGCGCAAAGAGCGCCTCCTTCGAGTTAAGGCATCAAGAGTCTCACGCCCACAGGTGACCTCGGGACACCTTCTCTGCGACGCTTACTCATGGCTTCATGCTCGGCACCTCCTGACTCGACCATGGAACTTCGCCGCCGAGCGCATCTCCATACTTAGCGTAATTCTCCATAACCAAGTGTGTTCTCCATAACCTAGGTTGGGAGCAGGACCTAGGGAGCTCTGCGCGGGATTATCAGGAGACAAGTAGATTGGAGACTAGAGTTGAGGGTTCACCGAGGGGCCCTATCCCTCCAGTCGGTCTTATAGAGAGAGGGATCTCCAAGCAAACGACAAACCGCATTTAATGCCTGAACTGTCTAAATCACTAAACCACTGTCGCTTATAGAGTTACAGAGTTGACATTCAAAATGTCGATTTTTGAGAAGCTTTAGATTGAGGAACCAATTAACAAAAGGCTCCATCTCAGGTCTGAAGAACCAATCACCGAAAACCTCGACAACTGAATAACCAATCATTAAGTATCTCCCTCACCTATATAAAGGGGACGTTCATTCTCTATTAACAAGACATTTATTCCACATTGAATGCCCACCACCAACCTCTCCAAATTCTCTCCAAGCTCTTTGGGACACTACTACTCTCTCTCTTCCTTAAACTGCCTCAACTCTCTTTCTTTCACATCCGGTGGTCCTCTGCCTAGACAACGCCTGCCGTTAACTTCCCAGAGGGTTGCCCTCTACAGGTTTGACCACTCACCTCCCATTTTACTCCACACACAATACTCCACTGGGGAAGAGCAACACTCGCTATCCATGGCGCCAAAGAAGAATACACAATGTCTTCGTAAAACGCCCCGGGGGTCGAGGATTCATCCCAGCACGACCTTGACCCTCCTCCCCCCAAAGAACAACTCGACGATTCGACCCATCCGATCATCTCTGTGGGTGCCAACCAACTTGGAGCCCTCACCGAGAGCATCACCTCGATGCAACGAGCTCAGTAGCTTATGCTCGAGACTTTACTATTAATATAGAGGGGTACTCCCCGCCTTCCACCATAACCTGTGGTCCCCTTGGCGCCAGCTGACTCGGGCAACCTTCTAAGTCAACGAGAAGGATTCGAGATTCATCCAGATCTCCCCAACAGGAACCCTACGGCTCCTCCCCTCCCAACAATAACTCTCGACACGGCTTCCACCACGGCCCAACTATGGGGATAGCCTCGGCAGCAACCCCCGCACCAACCCAAACACTCCCCCCTCAATACCATACAACCATGGATCAAGTCAAGGAGCAGTTCCAGACCCTCTCTGAGCATACGCGCTCCAAGTTTGTTGTCATGCTAGACCTCGACCTCCGGCTTCATTCCAAGTTGGCATGACCTCGACCTCTGGCCGCGCTCCAATTCTGCCGTCATGTTGGACCTCGACCTCCAACCGCACTCCAATTCTGCCGTCATACCAGACCTCAACCTCCGGCCACCATACTTCGCTGAGGCCTCTGAATCGCCCTACCCCACTGGGTACGTCGCTCTTAAATTCACCCGCTTCGATGGATGAAAGGGTAATGCCAGGGAGCACGTGATCTGCTTCACTGAAACTTTGGGACCCTATCGAGCTAACAAAATCCTCCGTCTCAAAGAATTCTCAAAGTCCCTCACCATCACTAACAGGGCATACTCGTGGTATGCCAACCTCCCCCCCGGCTCCATTTTGTCCTGGGAGGACATGGTGCAGAAGTTTTATGAAAAGTTTTCCTACGCTGAGGAGCGCCTCACCTCCCTCCACCTTAGACAAGTCGTCCAACACTTCGGCGAGAATGTTCTCGTTTATGTCAAACGATTCAGAGAGAAAGCCATTAAGATACAAGATTCTGTCACGGAGAAATAGATAGCCGAAATCTGTATTGAAGGTATGCTCCCTCAGTATAAAATGCACGTAGTGAACCACAAGTTTGAAAAATTTTCCAGTCTCAACCTCGCAGCAAGAAATTTAAGTGAGACGGTCCGAGCATCCTATTCTCCCCAAGCCTCCCCTCGGCAAACAACGAACCCCTCATGGAGGCTGTCTTCAAGATGAGATCACTTGGCGGCGACCTCTTCGTGGAGGCCCCCTCCAAGAAGGAGCCACTTTGCCTACGCTACCAAGGGATCTTCAAGACGCTTAGAGTACAATGAGAAACCAAGAGATCATAAGACACCACCACCTTTTCTCATGTCAGTGGAAGACGCCGTCGCACTATTGGATGCCTGGATAGTCAACGAGGCAGTTTGATTACCTGAAGTCAGATGCCCCCCTCACAAAAGGATTAAGCCCAACCAAACTACTGTGCCTATCACAGGTCCGCGTGTCACCCCACCAAGAACTATTGGGATTTTAGAGACCTCATCCAGGCTCAGACACAAAGACCGCCTCCCGTGTCACAAGGACAACGACAAAGCAATCATGATGCTGTCTCATTACAAAGAACTCGAAGAAGTTGTGGCCGTTGAAACCACCGAGCCCTCTCAACAAACTTGTCCAAATTTCAAGATCCGAAGAGCTACCATCCTCTAAAACTCCACCAAGTTCAAACACTTCTTCGACAGCTTTGGCCTCTCAAACGCCACCCGGTTCGAAGCTACCAAGGCCATCCTACGCCTAGCCAAGGATAACAGCTAACAATGCACGACCATTAGCGGCTCCGTTCCCCGAACTCTTCGAGTTAATGCTCTTGTCATCACCTTTACCGAGGCGGATCCCCAAGTATTGTTCCCCCACAACCGCCTGCTCCATGTCCCTGTCCTAATTAATGGGATCGAGTTCTAAAGAGGTTTCATAGATGGAGGAGCCTCACTCAACATAATCCCATACTCTACACTTTGAGAGGCCGAGATACCTGAGAAGCAGTTGGTACAAGAACCCATCAATATCGTTAGCTTTGGCAATCGTCAGCATCATACACTGGGATACGTCAGACTCGACCTCATGGTAGGGCTAATCCACTCGGCTGCCAAATTTCATGTCATAACTGCAGACACCACCTACCACGTCCTCCTTGGGCGCACATGGCTCCATTGCTATGGCGCCATCCCGTGTACTTACCATCAATGTGTTAAAGCCATTTGAAAGAACGAGGTTGTCACCATAAGGGGATTAGACAAGCCATTCTGCTCTAAAGAATTTCATATGGCTGACGCCATCTTCTACGACCACTTAGAAGAGGAGCCTCAGCCTTCACCACCTCGGGGTATCACCGTCCCTAAATGGAGGGACATCTCCAAACAAGAGCCATCACAACCCTCCACATTCGGGAAGCGCCCACGCCAAGACCACCCCCCTCGCTCAAACCAAAAGGTTTCCCGAGTCACTTGCTATCAGCGAGCTGACAGCAAGATCGTGTATCACTTGTGACGGTGTGCCCCCGGCCGGGGGGGGGGGGGGGGGGGGGGGGGGGGGGGCCTCGTCTAACATAGAGGTTAGCCCCCACAAGAAAGATGTCTCCTCATTGAAGCACATCCTCTAGTCCCCGACTCGAACTACCATGAATGTTTTGCCCTCTCGGAACTAGTCAAGAAGGCCACTTCGAGGAAGCCAAAGCTGAAGTCAAAGAAAAAAGTTCCCAAAGGGGAAGAAAAGGGTCCGCATACCCCAACCACAGCAAATTGCTCCTGAACTCCAAGAAGTAAAGCTAGCTCCCGAATGCCTCCAAGACGGCCCTCGCCCTAAAAAACAAGAACTCGAGGAGCTCAACCTTGCCTTGGCGAATGAGGCGTCTCCGCCAATTTTCATTTACAAAGACCTCCCCGTTGAACAAAGAGCCTCCCTCATCGCCTTAATCCTCCAGTACTCAAACGTGTTCGCCTAGAACTATAACCAAATGCCAGGATTGGATCCCTCGGTCACAGTGCATCGCCTCAATGTTCTCCCCTTAGCTTGGCCCGTGAAACAGGCAATCCGTTTTTACAAGCCCGAGGTCGAACTTAAAATCAAAGATGACATGGTCAAGCTTCTCAACGCAGGATTTATCAAATCTGTTCAACACCCCACATGGCTATCAAGCATTGTGCCCCTGGTAAAGAAGAACAGCCAGATTCGAGTGTGCGTTGATTTTTGAGATTTAAACAAATCCTGTCCCAAGGATGAATTCCCATTGCTAATATAAACACACTTATTGATTTGATTGCGAGTCATCATATGTTTTCGTTTATGGATGGCTTCAGCGGCTATAACCAAATTAAGATGGCCTCAGAAGACTCCTTGAAAACAGCATTTTGAACTCTAATGGGCAATTTCTTTTACACAGTAATGCCATTTAGTCTCAAGAACACCGGGGCCACTTACCTGTGAGCAATGATAGCCATCTTTCACGACATGCTCCACAAAGTCCTCGAATGCTACATTCATGACCACGTAGTCAAATCCAAGAATGAAGCCGATCACCTCAAGGACCGTCAGTGAGTCTTCGAAAGATGTCGCCGCTACCACCCAAGGATGAACCCCCTTAAGTGTGCATTTAGGGTTACCTATTGAAAATTCCTTGGTTGTGTGGTGTATCGCCACGGCATCGACCCTAACTCGGCAAAACTGGCCGCCATCAAGCGAATGCCTCGGCCAACAAACCCTAATGAGCTCCGAACTTTCCTAGGCCGAGCGTCTTACCTTCGAAGGTTCACACTAGCCATGGCGAAAATCACCCAACCTTTCAGCTCTCTCTTCAAGAAGGATGCCAAGTTTTTCTGGAAGGAGGAGCACCAAGGAGCCATTGAAAGAGTCAAGATGACCTCCCCTCTCACCATGACTCCGCCTCAATAAGGTAAGCCCTTGCTCCTCTACATCACCTCCACCCCCCGCTCCATCGGTGCACTCTTGGCCTAAGAAGTAAATGGGATCGAGCACCTTATATACTATATCAGCCGAGTCATTCAAGGAGCTGAGGCACGTTACTCCCTAATCGAATGCCATTGTCTTGCCCTCGTTTTCGCTACTTAAAAGCTGCGCCATTACCTCCTCACCTACACCGTGCATCTTATCACCAAATGTGACCCTATTCGTTTCCTACTCACCTGCTCCGCACTTACCGAAAGGCCAACAAGATGGTTGCTCTCTCTTGCCGAATATGACATCCTTTGTAGAGCACCTAAGGCAATAAAGAATCAAGCCCTAACTGACCTCCTAGCCCATTTCTCGAGCAGAGAATACGAACCCCCATCTGAAGAACTCCTAGGAGATGACTTTTAAGCAACAATGGCCTCTAACAGAGAATGGACTCTCAATTTTGATGGATCCTCTACCTCCGAAGGAGGAGGTGCAGGAATCATCGTAACTTCGCCATAAGGGGCCGAGGTCAACCTCTTGTACAAACTCAAATTCACGTGCTCCAACAACGAGGCCGAATATGAAGCACTCATACTGGGCCTCCTCATTGCACTTAACCTCAGAGCAACACACCTGTGCATCAAAGGTGACTCCAAGTTGGTGGTCAAATAGACCAGTGAAGATTACGCTATCAAGGAACCGTCCCTCGCCTCCTATAGGACCATAACCTAGAGGCTGATAAACAAGTTCGACACCATTCATATCGAACACGCTCCAAGGTCTAACAATTGTCATCTTGACGCCCTCACCTCCAAAGTAGAGGTAGATGAGGAACCTACGAAAATTGAAGTGCTCAAAAGAACTCTACCATGTTCAGTGGCCATGATCCTCCCTGAACCTGATCCTCAAGATTGGCGAGCACCAATTATAGCAGAACTCCAAAATCCTCAAGGAAAAATTCCCCTTAACGAGCTCAAGCACTTCACCATGTACCAAGGGGTGCTCTACTACCGCGAACTAAGAGGAATCTTGGCTTGATGCATAGACCTTGAGGAGGCAAGACCAAGCTCCATCTCATACATGAAAAGTCTTGCGGTACTGGCGAAGTGAGCCTCTACTGCCACCTGTAACGCCAGGGCTACTACTGGCCCTCCATGTCAAAGGATGCCACTGAGGCCCAAAGCCCATGCCTAAAGTGCCAAGAGCAACAGCCCTCCAAAGCCGAATGTAGCTTTGTAGAACCCTTCACTGATTGGCGCCAACCCTACATGGACTATCTCTAGGAAGGATCCCTCCCCGCCAACCGCGCTGACTCAGTCTAAATAAAAAAGAGAGCCCCTCATTTTTTCATCAATGAGGGGCCCCTTTACCGTCAAGATTTTAACGGCAAACCCCTCTGCTGCCTAAATGGAAAAGATATCCAAGAAGTTCTGACACTAACTCATGAAACTGAACACCAAGCGAGCACCAAGCTATACCAGCAACTCGTTCACCTCGCCTACTACTGGCCAACAATGGAGGCTGACGCCCTCGCCCATGTAAAGTGATGCTGAGCTTGCCAAGTACATGGCGACCTCATCCATGCCCTAGCAGTCAATCTCTGTGCCCTTGGCACACCATGACCATTCCACACTTAGGCCATGGATCTCATAGGGCCTATTGCCCCACCCTTTCGGGGACATATATGGATAATCACTACTACTGAACTTTATACCAAGTGGGTGGAAGCTATCCCTCTCAAAAAGGCTACCGGAGCAGCAGTTTCAAACTTCATTCGAGAAAACATTATCTACCGATTCGGTATTCCCAAAGTCATCTTCTCCGACAACAGCACATCCTTTGTCAATTGACACGTGGGGCAACTCGTAGTATCCTACGATGTTAGTCACCATAAGTCGACACCCTACTACCCTCAAGGCAATGGCTAGGCCGAAGCCACCAATAAAACCCTCATCGAAATTTTGAGTCGAACACTGGAAGATTTTTAGAAAGATTGGGCCCACGCCCTCCCTATGGCACTTTAGGCTTATCGAACATCCAAAAGAAGATTTACATAGATGACTCCGTTTTCATTGGTCTATGTTAGCAAGGTTGTACTACCAGTTGAGATAGCGGTCCCCTTGGCTCGAATGGCCCTTAGAAGCTAGGTTCTTAACGACCTCAGGCCAGCAGAGCTCGAGGCATTAGATGAGAGGCGAGATCAAGCTTGAGCCAACCTCCAAACAAATTAGACTCGCATATCTAAAGCCTACGATGCCCTCGTGTGCCCTCAGGAATTTCAAAAAGAAGATCTAGTCTTGCAAGCAGCCCAACATGTCATGAGGGTTACTTCAGCTCCCAAATTCTCCCCAAAATGGGAAGGTCCTTTTGTGGTCAAACAGGCAAATGAAAATGGATACTACAGAATTTCAAAGTCAGGCTCCAATGATCTCATGTCTCCTATTAACACCAAGTGGCTCAAGAAATACTATCCATAATTGCAAACAAATATTGTGTTCAAAGAATCTCCAATATGTATCAAGAATTTTCATGTATCTCCAAAAGATTCATTATGAATTCTTCTCCATTCCAATTTAATTTATCAACAATTATTATCCCCATTATCTCCAAACACATTTCCCACGGAGGACTTTCCCATACTCCTTCTAATACATTTATTAGAAGCGAAGATGCAAACATTTTATTGCACTGCTCAGTTACAAATATATATCCAGGCATTCCAAGGATCTCATTATTACAAGAATCAACTATTACAACAAACTTGTTTACTCACTTACTACTAGTGAGGGCTCGAGGAAGTTGCCTCAACTATTACAACAAACTCGCCAAACGAAGAGGGAGCCCTCCATCTCCTCAAAGGTCCACTCTCTGAAAAAACCAGGGGGCTCCCATCGTCTCCCTAAGATGAGGATGCTCCTTTGGTAGTTTGCTGCTCCAAGAATGACCAACGAGCAAATGCTCCAACGAAATGCAACCTCAACCCTAGGCCACTCCAAGGCGTGCTCCGAGGACTACAAGGGCAAGGTAGGTGACAAGGATTCTACTGCCTTGTCCTAGTCTACACACTCCAACGGATCACCACCCCAAAATGGCCTAGGCATTTTCCTAACACCTCTCAATCCAAGAGGGCTCTTTGGAGCACCAGACTAAAGAAGCAAAATAATGCAACAAGAGCCGCATCGGCCACTCCCCTGACCCATCTCTCTCTCCTCCTCCACGCTAACAGAAAGGTAGGAGCTCGAGAAAAATATCCAGAGGCCCTCCCAAAACATCCCCTGCAGAGAGCATTGAGGAGATGTAGGACGTGGCTGTCCCTCGACTCACCTCTATAGCCCTCTCTGCGTCCCCGATGCCTCTTATTCCAAGGAGGGTAGAAGAAGAGGGTCGCAAAGCCTAAGACTTCCACCCTGCAGACCTCCTCCTTCCTTGAGATAGAGGTGGGCCCCGTGGTACAGCAATTTTCGATGCTGCCCATCCCATAAAAACCAGCTTGAAAGCTTACGCCTCCATATTCGAAAGTGAACAACCTCTCAACCATGAGAAGAATTGATCAAATAAACTCCCACAATACTTCAATCACTATACTCCCCCCTCCTATTTATACCCAATCCTCTTAACTTAGCACATGAAAGTACTCGCAATTCCTGCTACAAGGCGACAAACAAAAGCCACTGAAGAGACTTGTCATTGAAAAGCTTACCCTCAGCTCAACAAGACTCATTAATGGATAGCAAACGCCTTACGCAAAGTTTCTGAAAAGCTTTGACAAGATCACTTGCTGCAAAAAGCGTTGACGGGACAACTCGACAGTCTGGCAAAAGACAAGACAAGACCGCTTACACAAGACCAAGGCAGTTAAGGCAAACAAGCATCCAATCAAGATTATCTCTACTCTCTCAATGATGCATAGTGGATAAAGAAATGCAAGAGGAACCAAACTGTTGATCAAATACACTAAAGGAGAATTACATCGAGATTAATCATTACAAAAATCATATTCACACTCATACTCACACAATACCCTACGCGGCGTGCCCACCCATGCTAAAGACTCCCTGAGGGCCCTCTCCCAAATCAGCCCGCCTCACCTCTATGCCTCTCTTCTTCGCCTCCAGCTTTCCCAGAATGAGTCTCACCTTAGTCAATTTCTCATCAACGATCCCCAACTCCTTGTCAAGCAAAATCTTCTTCACTTGTCGCGTCATCGCCTGGATACGCCACTCCAACCAATCAAAATGCAGCGGAGTCGACTTCAAATCACCCACCATAACCAGCAACTCCTCTAAACGCTTCTCCAAAGCATCACCCAATCTCGTCTTCTCCAGATTACCCAAATAATCTCCAAGGGCTTCTAAGATGTTCGTTCGAAACCAAGCACCTTTTCGAGCAATCTCCATGAACGTATCAGGCCAACTCTCCAAAACTTAGAGCAAGAGACGATGGACATCCAGCCTCACCTCCGTAAACAAAACAGTAGGTGACAACACAACCTCCTCACCCGCCACTCGCAGTGTAACTGTACCGCCCCCTCCGCGAATAACCTTAATTGTGTCAGGAACAGGTGCAACAGTAATCGCCTCCACCAATGACGTTGTAGGCCCAAGTCCCGTATCCCCTTGCGACTCAGAAGACGACGTAATGACCGATAAGGACACAGAAGGTAATCTTGCGGTAGTGGCCTCCACAACGGAATCAATTGTCACAGATGCAGAAGACATGCCTATGAAAAGCGGGGTCTAACGCACACCGGGAATAGCCCCCAATGACGTCACAGAAACTGTCCAACTAACTCCGACACTAGGAACAGGGAACACCACAGGCGATGAAAAAATAGTAGAAAAGGCAGGAACAACAAAGCACCTCAAACTGGCTGACTTAAAAAGTAGAAGTAGCACTCCTCAAAGGAAATACCACAGGCAACGGACCAGGCAAACTAGGCGAGTAATGAATACTAGTAGAACTCCAAGGCAGCAACTCCCTCAGACCAATGGCAGCCAGCTCAGCTCTACGTATGGCCTCAATCTTGGTCGTCCAATCCTCATCCCCACCTGCCTCCTCCAAGCCCTCTCTGTCCGTCTTTGAGCCGTCAACCCTAGGAGAAGTCATAGAATCTACATAATCCCTCAAAGCAGATCCTACATCTCCAAAACCTGCCCACTCCTCCACCAGTGCTATGCGCTCCGCCCCCACCACATCCTGTAGCAGATTGCCTATTGGCTCCAAAGCATCAGCGGGTGTAAGCAAACCTCCAACATCACTAAGTCGCGATGCCCTCGCCTCCTTCAAAACCTATTGTCAAATAGAAGCATTAGTAAAAAAAAAAAAAATTACTCTCTTTTTTGCAGGAATGCCCCTCACAACTCAATGGCTCGCAGTCAGCTTTCGACTCCGCTCGCCACTATGCTCTAACAAACCCTCACCTCCTATCAATCTGGGGATCGTAGGCTTGGCATAGAATGATCTCTCACCCCAGTCCACATTCAGTGGATCCTTCACCGCAGGTAGCGACAAAGAATGATCTTCTGAGTAAATGACAGAGACATATAGCTCAGCAGGCTCAATAAAAACATAGGAATGGAAGTCCCCAAGATTCCATTTTCAGAATCCCCTCCAACCTGCACTGGCCACTCCTACTCTACTGCCCCCGGGAAGAGTCATCCCTAAAACCCCTCGAAAAGACTGATCTACCCTCCCAAACAAAAAACACTGGCAAGCACCTGATAAATTCAGTGGCACTATGCATTGCGGACCCACCAAATCAAACCCAAACTACCGAGCCACCCGTGTGTATTATACATCTCCACACCGTAACTCCTAGTCTCATGCAAAGTTGGCAAAAATGATGGAATCATAATACTCAACTGTACCAATCAAAACCCAAAATATCTCTCGAGCCGGTCAACATCGATTGCCTGATCCTCCCCCTGATATATATCCAAAGCATCTATCCCTTCCAAACCCCCAACATAAGGCCAAAACCTAAACTGACGCTCGTCATCAATCACGTCAGTTAACGGCCACTGTGGTAACCGATTCCCCCACCTCCAACAACGCAGAGTGCTCCCATCCGTCAGATTTTGTTGCCTCAATCTAAGGGCAGCAAAAGGGAATCGCTCAAAGAAAAACATAAGCAGGAACGATGCCGAGATGTAAGTAGGCATATCAAACCTCCCAAACAATCTCACAGAAGAACACTTCACCAAGTCAAGACGGTGAAATAATTTCTCGAAGAATAAAGGGGCAAGGGGCAGTGACCTCCTCGAGGCAAGCACCACCACAAGAAGAAGACTCTCGAACTGATCCCATCTGGAGGAGGTCTATTAAAAATATGTCTGGCCAACTAACAAGCAATAAACCTAGCCAGATGATGGGGACTCCTCAAACCTGACCCGTCTATGCCGACCTCGCCATCGCTAGCATCACCACTCCTCAAATACTGGTACCAGTAACGGATCCAACCACCAAAAGAACTCTTCGACCCAGCCTTCACTGCCTGCTCGTCCACTTTCAAAGTGTCAAAGGCCTCCTGCTCCCCGCCACTCAATACTAAGTTATCAAAGGCCACCTCGCCAAATATCTCCAACTGCATCAATCCACAGACATCCTCCAGTGTCGGACATAACTCGCCCTAATGAGTAATAAAAGTATGCGTGTCAGTACTCCATCGAGATATAATCATGGACAGCCAACCCCTGTCTCTCGAAATGTAGTAGCACTCCATCGAGCTCCGAATAGCATGCAAAATGTGAGCCCTCTGTAACAACTCCACCGATGCCTTGTCCTCCAAAACCTCACGCATCCACACATCCATCCCTCTGTAAGGGTTAACATAACCCTCATACTAAGGAAAGCTGTATGGAAAGTCTCCCTGCTCAACACAGAAATGGTGCACTGACCCCAGCATAATCAATTCCTCAGCTCCTTGCTTAGCCTCGGGAAGTAACAAAATCGCACCCATTAGTTGAGGGGCTTGATCATTAAATGTTTTAAACAAATCCCAAAACTTATCACTTTTCAAATACAGAGCCTGATACCAATGGTCAGCCCTAGGGACAAAAGGAGGATCCTCTCCTTTACTCTGTTTTAAACTCGGATACTTACCCACACGAGGGGCAATAGCACATCTTGGCTGCCTTTGACTAGCCATCGCTCAAAATCACTAAAAAAATTCAAAACTTGGCAACTGACCTAACAATTTTGGCGATCTGATTAAGCCGCCCCGATCCACCCAGTCTAGTCAACCCCTCCACCAATGATCAAAGCCTCCCTCCGCTGGTCAACCTGTCTCCTAACTTCGGTCAACCCTTCCCTAAGAAGCCTCCACCAACCCTCAACCACTCCCCTCAGCAAGGAGGCGCCTCACCCAAATCCCCTCTAAGTCCCCTCACCCCTTCACCCACAAAGCACTAGCCAAGCCTTTGCCAAACACCACTCGGCTCCCTGGCCCAACGCCTCGACCCACCACCTCAGACCCCCCTCCCTCGCCTAAACTTGGTCAAGCCCTCACCAACGCCCTCGCCCTTCCCCTTGGCCCCCACAATAGCCTCACCCAACGTAGCGCAATATAACCCAATGCTCGGAGGACAAGCACTTCGCTGAGACACTTCGTCAAACACCTGGAGTGCAAGAATCCCCCAAGGGGCCAACCTTTAGTCACGATGCAAGTCAATAGCTCAGGTAAACATCAAACCCACGACCCACCTCGATGCCAACCTCCTCAATGGCAAACTAGCAAAATTTCAACCAAAATCCTTAATCACCCTTGTTAACTTCGTAGATTGCGACTTCAGCGAAAAATTTCAAACAAAAGCCTCCATCACTTTCATTGCGACTCGCGACGCCTAAACCAAAGCCCTTGTCATCACACCTCGGTCTTCGATGATACCCACTCCAGTGACCGCTCGACACAACCAATGACCTTTGTTGCTCTAGCAAGCCTCGGTACAGACCTTGGCTGGAAAGCCCAAATGTTGCCCCTTACCTCGCCGAGACGCCTCGGCGAAACACTGGGTCAATCCTCAATGCGGAGCCTCTATAAATCCTCGATGCAGCCCCTCGGTAAAGCACCCAAAGCCTCTGCAGCTCCTTCCTTCGGTGACACCCTTCGTTAAAACCCCTCGATGATGAACACCCAGGGCACAGGACCAAGCCCAAGAGGGCCTCAACGATTTAAAGTCCCCCTCGGTGGATTAATGGCCTCGGCGAATAGATATTTTGGCTCTACAAAGCCCTCCCCACAATAAACTCCTACAAAACACCTTCTTATGAAGCAAAGAACAAAACCCTCATAAAATTCGCCCAAGCACGCTTTGCTAAAAAACCCTCTTTGTTTTTTTACAAGCGTCGCCTCGGCCGAACCACGCGGCCTCAGTGAACTTCAATGCCTCGGCCCAACACAAGCCTCGGCAAAACAATTTAACCCTCGCTGGATGCCTCGGTACACTCACTCCTCGGTGAGGACTGAAACCTTGGCCAAAGCACCTGAACAAAATACCTTAACAGATAGAACTGCAAAGAACTTGTGAGCTCACAAGACTCTCCAAATTTTGTGAATGGGCAAAATGATTTTAGCTCTTATTTATACTAGCCTGACACCTAGACAAAACCTCCTTTAAACCATTGCACCCAAGGGACTTTACAAACCTTCCAACTAAAGTACAATTGCACTCTTCCCCACTACTTTGATAAATCACATCACTTCGACAAGTGTGACAAAAAAAATCCAAAGGAAAGGCTCCTACTCCAAGTTGGCACTTCGTTCCGCTCCTCTCGCTCCGCTCCACTCCGCTCAACATCTGCCCGCTCTTTCTAGAACTTGCTGATGTCTCTACAATAGTGTGTACCCGCACCCTCAGTATTAGTAAGGGCATATGCACAAGGGGCATGTTATAGCTACAAGTGTCCAGCTCCGCTCCGTACAAGGACACTCAAGCAACTCACCACTCTGTACCGCTCCTCCTCCCACGCTTGGCTTCATGTGGTAGTCCACCGAAGCGACGTGTGCACCAAGTCAGCTCATCCATCGAGGACAGCGCGAAGAGCGCCTCCTTTGAGTTAAGGCATCAAGAGTCCCTCGCCCATAGGTGACCTCGAGACACCTCCTCTGCGACGCCCATTCATGGCTTCACGCTCGGCACCTCCTGGCTTGACCATGGAACTTCGCTGCTAAGCGCATCTCCATACTTAGCATAATTCTCCATAACCAAGTGTGTTCTCCATAACCTTGGTTGGGAGCAGGACCTGGGGATCTCCGCGCGGGAGCATTAGGAGACAAGTGGATCAGAGGCTAAAGTCAAGGGTTTGCCGAGGGGCCCTACCCCTCCGGCCAATCTTAGAGAGAGAAGGATTTTCAAACAAATGACAAAGCGCATTTAATGCCTGAATTGTTTGAATCACTGAACCACTATTGCCTACAGAGTTACAGAGTTGACATTCAGAATGTCGATTTTCGAGAAGCTTCAAACTGAGGAGCCAATCAACAAAAGGCTCTGTCTCAGGTTTGAAGAACCAATCACCAAAAGTCTCGACGACTGAATAACCAATCATGAAGTATCTCCCTCACCTATATAAAGGGGACGTTCATTCCACATTGAATGCTCACCACCAACCCTTCCAAATTCTCTTCAAGCTCTTTGAGACACTGCCACTCTCTCTCTTCCTAGGATTGCCTCAACTCTCTCTCCTCCACCTCCGGTGGTCCTCAGCCTAGACAGCGCCTACCATTAACTTCCCAGAGGGTTGCTCTCTACAGGTTTGACCACTCACCTCCCACTCTACTCCACACACACTTCCCTAGTGAGGACAGTGAATCGCGGGTTCTAATGATCAAGTCTGAAACTTCTACCATAGTTGGAGATCAATGGGTTGGCTTGTAAGTTTGTTCTTGTAACTATTAATGGTAATAGTGCTGAGTACGTCAGCCATTGTATGGCCCTGTGGATTCTTCCCTGGTTTAGGGTTTCCATGCTAAAATACTGTGTGCCCTGTCTTGTTTCTTTATCACTTTAAAGTTATATGCAATATTGATGTATCAAGGATATTAATTCATTCTTATAGTTGGATAATTAGGGTAATCAATCAACTAGGCAAATCCATGCCCCCATGCCGTTTCAATACCTAAAGCATTCTGAACTCTAAGTCGTATGAGTCTCAGCTTGAAACACTGGATGGGCACACCATATAGTCTGACAATCTCATCCATGTGTGTATATATATATATATATATTGCCAACATATTAGGTGAGAAAGTAGTCTCCAATTTGCAAGACTCATCATGAAATAAATGGTTGGATTTGTGCACAAATTCCTCAACATAGCTATGAAGAACAAACCATGAGGATGAGATGATCCAAATTATAACCAAATCTATAAAGCATATGACTTACCCAATATGATTAAGGTACACTTTAGTCCCATAAATGATAAACCCGAACTTCTAATATTGATTTCCATAAGTCATCAAATACTTACATTCATTGGATTATCAAGATTGCTAAGTCACCAAAAGATTTTTCAAAACAATTACAATCTCCCAATGTTGATAAATCAAGTTTAAATATCGATCTTGCATTATCCATTAACATACTTTACCAATCAACATCCAACAAGTAGCTTGGACACTTCCTAAATCCAACACTCATCATAACATACCTGCGCCAAGATATAAGCTTTCTTTCCAATTAGATATAAGCTTTCTCTCCAATTAACAGTTAATAATGTCAAACACAATATCCAAATTTCATTCACTATTAGAATTTTGTGCTAACAAGTTCCTAACTTCTATCCATTCAAGAAGTCTTCAAAATCAATACTCCTACCCACATAATTCCTCAAGACTAAAGTCTCGCGCTAAGCAATAATTGGGGCTATAAAACACCAAAGCAAATTTTATTTATAGTACAATATTTCCATAAACAATAGTTAAACCACCAATTTAACCCCCAATTCATGTGTCCAAATTCTCCCAAAAAATAATTTCAATTTTGGACAAAAGACACATTGAGCAAATTACCAAGCCAACATGATTGTCCTCCCAAACCATACTTCTAAAATAATTGACAAAGTTTCGGATAGCATATCAAATCAAATAAGTTCTCTCATAAACTTTCACCAATGGACAACCCATTAGGTTGGGAGAGCACAAAATGTAAAAATATTGGAACTCCAAGAAATTATCTAACACCTTTTGACGTTCGCACCAATGCGTATTAATGTTTCATCACCAATTGGACCACTAAGTGACTCTAAAAAGGCTAAAATGTACTAAACCATTGGAAGTATGTAGAAACATCTAGATACCCAAACAAAATTGTTTCATTTCTTATTATCTAGATAATAAAATCACCGTAGAAATAACTAGATATCTATTAGTTACTAGCACCCAACAATTGATGCCATTCCATTTTAACGCACTTGCTTATGCCAAAGTTGAATATGATAATATTTGCCTGGAAATATTATCTTCTAGGGCTCATATTTCCAATTTGTTAAAGATGTATCTTGTAGCACTTGCCATCAAATTAGACAAGCGTATCAATAAAACCTCACAACATTTTCTTATCATAATCAATCTTTAAATATCAAAATTTACAATTATATATCCCTATCACTAAAATTTATATATCCCTCATTATAGACCAAATTCGCAAGGATCAAAATACAGACTCATATAATATTGTAAAATCTCATAAGTATTCCTTAATAGATAACAACATTTGGACCATAGACCACTTTCAAGAATATATTCTATTACACCATCTAAAGGCATTTAATCCGAACCTATAAATATCCAACTTTGCGATTTGCCAATCATCACATCATATTGTAGTTAAACCTTGTCTCATCCAAATAACCAGTACATCCTAACAATCACTTGTTAAATCCACCTCTGGATCGAACGTACCCTTCTACTAAATCAAGATGAGCCACCAAGCAGAACTTAAAGGTCTAAAAGGAAACAAATAAGAAGGATGAGCTAGAGCCTAGTGAGTGTGCATGCCCAAAGACAATTAATAAAACTTCAGCTTTTATTGGGTTCAACAGTAAAATCCAAAAAGAAGTCTGAGAACTTGAAGTAAACAAATCTTTGCCCCTATTTGGGGAAGGCTCACAAGTTTTCCTTTGGTATGATAATTGGCTGCCAATGGGGCCTATATATCAAAGAATGGGGGATAGGGTGATCTATGATTCTGGGCTAGGTAAAGAAGCAAAAGTTAGCACTATTATTAGAGACAACCAGTGGCATTGGCCTGTGGCAAATTCCATAGAGTTGATGGAGCTCAAGAGGTGTATGTCATGTATTCCACTTCCTAATAGTTCTTGTACTGATCAAGCCATGTGGATTCCAGGAAAAAATCACCAATTTTCAGTTAGATCAGCTTGGCAAAGTATTAGAAGTCATAGTCCTCAAGTGGAGTGGGCTGAAGTTGCTTGGTTTAAGAAGGCTATTCCTAGATATAGCTTCATCCTTTGGCTTGCTATTCGAGAAAGATTAGCCACCAAACTTGTTGCCTATGGTATGTTAAATGACATGTGTTGTGTGTTTTGTAGAGAGAAAATTGAAGACCACAACCATCTCTTCTTCTAGTGTTCAATCACCAACAGATTATGGGTGCAGCTGCTAGCAAAATGTAAGGACCAATGCTTGAGTAATGAGTGGCAAGGGATTGTATCTTGGGCTTGTACCTTGAAGGGGAAGGCTTTGAAGAATATTCTTTGCAAGTTAATGCTCTCCACCACTGTTTATTTCCTTTGGAGAGAAAGGAATGAGAGATTAATGGCTAACAAGAGTAGGGACATGAAGGCAGTGCTTAATGATATAGTCTTTCAAGTTCGTAGTAGGATGGCTAGCTTGAGAGGCTTTCATGGAACGGCACCAAATAGGGACCTCCAGCAAATATGGCGAATTCCCAATGATATTTTCAAGAACTAAGAGCAACCATTCTTTGCTATTTGTTTAGTTCTTATAGTTGTTGAGCTAAGTTAGCTTCTTTGTGTACTTTGCTTAGCTAGTGCTAGTTGGGTTCTTTAATTTGTTTGGATGGTTATCTTTCTTGATTATCATTATCATTTGGCCTGGGGTATGCCCCTTGTATTTGTACTTGATCTTTCGATCTTTTTTTTGTCTATTGATATTCTTTCTTACTTAGCAAAAAAAAAAAAATCTCAAGACTATCAAATGAATATCAAATTTCAATTAAGTTCCCTCATTTCCAAAACAATTGTCATTAAATAACTCATAACCACAATAGACACCTAATGACCTATGAAGCACAGACACAACACTTTGGCTACCAGAGTGTGTCTGATACATGTCTAACACAGATATGCCATGGACATAGCTAAATACGTGTTAGATACACCAAGTGGAGTGTAATATTTTTGTATTATTTTTATTGCTTGGACATGTGAAGCAAGCAGACACGTCTCTTAAGAAATTGGACCATAAATTGCATTAATTGATTTCTTTCTTCTTTTTAGCAAACCAAAATCAGATACCTATAAAGAAGAAAAAGAAGAACAAGAAGAACAAGATAAGAATCACTGAAGGAAGAAGAAAAATTACAAAAGTAAGAAGAGGAGAAGCAACAATAGCGAAGGAAAAAGAAGCAGCAGCAGTGAAAGAATGAAGAAGGAAGAAGGAAGAGCAACAGCAGCGAAGCAGCAAATTAAGAAGAGGATCAAGCCACAATGAAGGAGGAGGAAGAGTAGGAAGAAGATCTGGCATAAATGTGTCACGAGACATAGAGAGGGGACAAAACACCTCTTCAGAGAGAGAGGAAGGCTAGCATATTAAATTGTACCATTAAGCATGTGCACAATAAACTATCTAATTTCATCTTTGTATTGCACATGTATTAAAATAAATAAATAAACTTTTGGATTTTTTTTTTTGGAAGGTACGAAAAATACTTCTAGAATAATATTTAAATAGTGTTATTATTTATTATTTAAATATAATAAATATATATATATATATATATTGCTGTCATACAATGTCCATGTCTTGCTTTTTTTGAAATTGTCTTATCTCGTGTTTGTATTATATATATCTGTGTCTATATCAATACTTGCTCACGACAAAGGTGGTCAAGTGGTATCATTACCCAAGAGCATACCTGACCTTGCATGGTGTCTAAAGCCCCTTACAGATCAGCTCCCAGGGCCCTTTTTGGCATCGGCTCGTAATGTCCCTTACTATACTGGCCCTTGTGGCCCAATGACTATCATGGGAAAACATTTTAAAATAACTCATTTGGAACATTTCAAAATAAAAATCATCTCCATCATAACTTTGATAACAAAATCCGTTTAATAAACATACAAGTGAAATTTCCATAAACAAATAAATAATTCGACCTTTCCTTCAAAACCAAAATAGCTCTTTAAGTATCACCTTGAAACCTTCGTACACACAGCCACTTGAAGCTTCAAAGTGAAAACTTGAACATATGAACACTAATGCCATCCCAGGAAACACAACCAAGTGCCATCAATGAAAACTACATTATCTCAATTATCTTCATAGCATAAAGACACCAACTAGTATTCCTATGGCATTAGAATTAATTGGAACTTTCAACGTTACTCCCACAATCTACTATACTCATAAAATTTACAAATCTAACTCAAATCTAACTCAGGGCACTACAATTTTCCAATCTTACTCCATTTGTCTCATCAAATTTCATAGACACCTCAAAATAACACTTATCCATCCATTTAAACCACGAGATCCATTTTCAAGTGTTTCGCAATACCTTCTAATTAAACAACACCACCAAAATCAATTTATAAAATTCAACAATTTATTATCAATATTTATTGACACCCAATTTTTCATTAATCAATTCAATTTCAACATACAAATTCCCTAGCACCAGAATCAACAAATTCACATCACATGCAAACCGTGGATTTGCCCAAACATCAATCTTCAAACCAATCATCAAATAAACCATTTACCCTAGTGCAAAAACATCCTCAACAAAAAATGTGAACCGCAAAACTATGATATTTAAGAGAGATTCATACGGATTATATGCTTCTAATCCACACCAAAATGAAGTCCTAAGCCTTGGTTCTTAAACAAACCTCACAAAATCTAGAGAATGAGTGGTATTTAGGTTTTTTATTTTAGGAAAGAAAATGGGTTGGCCGACCGGATCATTTTTTGGCAAGTAAATGGTGGCCTGAGGTTATGGTGGTGGCTGGTGGGTGAGGGTAGTTAGGATTTGGGAAATGGGCCATAGGGAGCTTGTTTGGTTATTGAGAAAATGGGGAAAGAAGAAGAAGAAAAAGATTATGAGAGAGAATGTTTAGGTCTTGTACATATGAAGTAGACTTCGGATGCTTGGTCTATTATAATCCACCTCCTAGTCATTGAGATGCCGATGGTATAAGACATGCCATAAGATTTGATTGCCTTCACTTATGAAATACTCACTGCTGCTGCTCAATTAATTGTCAATACCCACGAGGTAGGAAAGGTGTTCTCACAAATCTCATCCTCGCACCACAGATGCTTCCAAACTGGATCTTTTCCCTATTTCCAATCACAACAGGGGTAAACCTTCGAAACTACCCACCTCCCCCCCTCCCCTTCCAAAGTCCCACTCTGTAAGTCATTGAAACCTCCACCGAGGCCCAATCACCCACATAAAACCGTAATTAGCAACCCCCACCTCCTCCAAAGCCTCTTCCTCTCACAACCATACCCCCAAAGCCATTTTCCCAACAAAGCTTGATTGAACACCTCCAACCTCCTCATTCCCAACCCTCCTCTAAGAGGAGCACACATTGTACCCCAATCCACCAAATGATATTTAAATTCCTCCCCTATGCCCCCTCAACAAGACGACCCTTTGTAACTTCTCTAATCTCTTGGCCACAGAGACCAAAATAGTAAAAAGAGACATAAAGTAGGTAGGTGAACTATTCTAACCAGGTTTGAGACTTCCCCGACTGGCATAATTGCTTATTTCATTAAATTCACACTCAGTTGGGACACGGCCTTAAGCCAAGCAAGGAATAACGAAGATAGCCCAACTATTATGCCTTGCCTCACAAAAGATACCTCAAAGAAGTCGACCTACACCACCATATCCATCATTCTGCTCAAAACTTCAAACCAAGAATAAAGAAAACGTAGATAGCTGCTCACCTTGCTGCAATCCTATGTGCATTGACAATCAATGACAAGCTGACTATAGAAATGCACAAGCAAACCCACTTCCTCTACTTTTGTCCCATAGCTTTTCCGTTACTCCAATCAAGCTAATAGGACATGTATTTGACAATTTGATTATCGTTCAAGGCTCCCTTCTTTTTATTATTACTATTAGAATTATCATGATTTATGTTTTTTTACTACTTGATGAGAGATTTGATTTACCGTTACTATAATTAATTTAGGAAAAAAATTTAGATACTTATTTCAGAAAAAATGTATTATTAAAAAAGGCATAAATTTTGAAATTATCTTATAATATTGTAGGCTAGTATCATTTTATAATGTTAAAACTTAAATGAGTGGTGAAATTATTAGAACTAAATTTTTAAATATTATTAGTATATAAAGTTAAAACTTACTATTCAATGCTATCATGGTTTTTTCTAATGTAACTGATTATATAGCACTACAACATGTTCAACTATTAATTTTGTTGACTTTAAAAATACACATGTATAAAGTTATATTCATGTTTCCAATTGTTTCCTTGTGTTTCCATTTTTTTCTCCGTGTCCATCATGTTTGCATCTTCGAGCCTACTGAAATAGTGTATCGAAACGAAATTTTGATCCTTGATTAAAATGCCAGTTTTTTTTTCCCTCTTTGACTAATTATAAAAATCAGCCCCTAGTGGGAGCACTGTCTTTCTAGTTTATTTGATAAAATACATTACAATTGTAGAGCAACAAGCATATCCAAGTTATCCCAAAGATAAACTTACTTCTTAGTGCTTAAATATTAGGCCTTCAACAAGCAAAAATGCATATACAAGTATCAATTTCCTACGTAACATTGCACAAGAAGAGACCTCATGTTTAGGAACGCCTAATCCAGCAACAGTTATTCAAATAGAAAACCACAATAATGACTATTCCAGTAACAGCCATTCAAAGAGCAAACCACAAAACAAAAAAATGTGTGTGTGTGTGTGTGTGTGTGTGTGTGAGAGAGAGAGAGAGAGAGAGAGAGAGAGAGAGAGAGATGAAAATTGACATTCAAAATTGACGATGCAACAATGATCCCGGATATAGTTTCAAACAATGCACTAGGAATACCGTCATAGATTTTTCAACAGAGACCATAAGGCTCCATTTTAATGCTTGGGTAAGAAGCCACACCCAACATGCCGACATGGTAATTTTTTAAAGAATACGAGACATGACACGTAGGGGACACGGCAAAATTACATCATTTTATGTCATATAAAAAGCCAGAATCAGTGTGTCATGAACAGCAGAAGAAACGAGTGGCATCCCTGCACTTCTATCCACTTGAAACTAAGATAAGGAAAAACAAACACCAAAAAGTCCTGGCACCAGTAGGAACAAAGAGGAATATTAAATGTATTGAACCAAAACACTTCTCGTTAGTTCACTAGAACACTAGGCTACAAGGATTAAGCAAATTTCTAGTAAGAAGGGAAATTACTGTTTTGTTAACAGCAGCACAAAAAAAGACTACCATCTCTATAGTCCCATGCATTCCAAGTTTGCAGCAAACAATGGAACAAAGACCATGGCACCACCTTGTTAGCTCACCAACTGTAATGCTAGGCCACAACAACCTGCAAAATTCATGAAGCCCAAGAACACTAATCAAGAGGAAATATTAAATGGTATGCAACAGAGAGAGGGCTTCCACAAGCTATAACCGGCAGTTTACCGTCATCTTAACCAAAACCTCATTTTTCACACAAACCACTGGACAGCCCTGCACATCATTACTTATTCAATTAAAAGGATGAGAGAATTAAAATAGACGTAAATAGGGGGCTAAAAATTCAAAAATCAACATTCCATACAACCAGCACCCCAAAAACACTGAGAGAAAGAGAAGGTTCCAAAAAGAGGTAAAACAGTCCAATATCCATGTTTGTTAATTCTTCATATTTATGGTCACACGGAATAAATAGGCTCAAAATGCCTATTTTTTTAGTGATGCTTTCAAGGTCTTGGCTTTGCACACGAGTCTGAATTTCATATTTTAGTATCTGAAAAGAAGTACAAACATCTCCATATACCAAGCGCTTGCTAGTAATGCACTTTAAGAATTTTAACCTTCACATGGTGTATAATCCTGCCCACATTAGAGTGGAACATGCAATGGCCAGCAATATGCAAACCAAGGAGATCAACTAAGAAAATTACACGGCAGTACGCCCTGCATCAGCAGAAAAGTAAGCCAAACCCGTAGCCAAAACCTATATGCAGAAGTTGGTGAGCAAGCAAAAACAAATCAAAATATACAAAGAAGTTTGTAAGCCACCAACTGCAGAAAAATAAAATAAACAACCAGTGACAGACAAGAGAAACCTCACAACATATCCTTTGTTTCCATTTTATGTCACAATGCAAATCAAATCCAAACAAGAATGGAAGAAAATTAAATACTTGCCCATGTCATACAAATATCAATACCCAAAAACACAAAATTATAGATTGATAGAGACGCTCGCAAAACCACCAAGTTAATCATGCTACATACTATGCAAGCCTTTACGATAAAACATGAACTCCACCAAAGCAAATATCACTAGATACATCTGGTTGTTGAGCCAATCATCTATAACCTCTTGTTGGGTGAAGTGGGTCAGAGCTAACCTTCTAGGTAGAAGTCAATTCTGGGTGGCTAAGGTTCCTTGGGATTGCTCTTGGACTTGGAGGAAAATTTTGCAGCTAAGAGATCTCATTAGGCCTTTGATCAAGTACAAAATTGGGGAAGGCTCACAGGTTTCCCTTTGGCATGATAATTGGCTGCCAATGGGGCCTATACATCAAAGAATGGGGGATAGGGTGATCTATGATTCTGGGCTAGGTAAAGAAGCAAAAGTTAGCACTATTATTAGAGACAACCAGTGGCATTGGCCTATGGTAAATTCCATAGAGTTGATGGAGCTCAAGAGGTGTATGTCATGTATTCCACTTCCTAATAGTTCTTGTATTGATCAAGCCATGTGGATTCCGGAAAAAAATCACCAATTTTCAGTTAGATCAGCTTGACAAAGTATTAGAAGTCATAGTCCTCAAGTGGAGTGGGCTGAAGTTGCTTGGTTTAAGAAGGCTATTCCTAGATATAGCTTCATCCTTTGGCTTACTATTTGAGAAAGATTAGCCACCCAAGACAAACTTGCTGCCTATGGTATGTTAAATGACATGTGTTGTGTGTTTTGTAGAGATAAAATTGAAGACCACAACCATCTCTTCTTCCAGTGTTCAATCACCAACAAATTATGGGTGCAGCTGCTAGCAAAATGTAAGGCCCAATGCTTGAGTAATGAGTGGCAAGGGATTGTATCTTGGGCTTGTACCTTGAAGGGGAAGGCTTTGAAGAATATTCTTTGCAAGTTAATGCTCTCCACCACTGTTTATTTCCTTTGGAGAGAAAGGAATGAGAGATTAATGGCTAACAAGTGTAGGGACATGAAGGCAGTGCTCAATGATATAGTCTTTCAAGTTTGTAGTAGGATGGCTAGCTTGAGAGGCTTTCATGGAACGGCACCAAATAGGGACCTCCAGCAAATATGGCGGATTCCCAATGATATCTTCAAGAACTAAGAGCAACCATTCTTTGCTATTTGTTTAGTTCTTATAGTTGTTGAGCTAAGTTAGCTTCTTTGTGTACTTTTTTTAGCTAGTGGTAGTTGGGTTCTTTAGTTTGTTTGGATGGTTATCTTTCTTGATTTTCCTTTGGCCTGGGGTATGCCCCTTGTATTTGTACTTGATCTTTCGATCTTTTTTTGTCTATAGATATTCTTTCTTGCTTAGCAAAAAAAAAAAAAAAACAGGAGTTACAAAAAAGAGGAAAGGTGGTGCGTGCCTAGGATTTAACAAAGGGCAATCTCAAAAGGCAATTTTTATTCTTTCCTCCATGCATAAATAACCCCAAAACACAAAATTACAGATTGATAGAGAAGCTCACAAACAAACAAGTTAACCATGCTACATAGTATGTAAGCCTTCACAATAAAACATGAACTCCGCCACAAATAAATATAATGGCTATGATTGAGCAGGCACATTTGTAAAGAGTTCCCATCAACGGTGACAACACCCTCTAAAACATGAAAGAATGACAAAATTTCAGCATGCAATAAGACTACTAGAGATATGAGTTACAAAAAAGAGGAAAGGTGGTTCCTAGGATTTAACAAAGGGCGATTCTCAAACAGGCAATTTTTATTCTTCCCTCTATGCAAAAATAATGCTATTGTCATTGAAAATAGGCATAATCATTTTCTGAGTTCGATATTTATAATGCATCTTCCAAATTGAGAATTGGTTGAAAATGATAGTTATATAAAATCCACCATTGTGAATGCACAACACCATGCAGGAAACCAACACTTGCTAATGTGAAACGCACCAAAGACTGCAAAGTGCAAACCATGGCCACTCAACCCATACTTACAGAAAAACACCCAACTGCATGAAATAATGGCTTGCAAATGAGAGAGATAAATACATTCTAACGAAACACAAGAGGCAGAAAAAAGAAACTGGCAACCAGAGGAAACAGGGAACAAATGGCCACCAAACCCCAATTCATGTCTGCTTTATGCAGCAAGTGTGCAAAAAGTGAATCCATCCAGACAAAATAAAATAAGCCTCAAATGCATCTAGATTAGTACAAGAAAGAAAGAAAGAAAAAAAAAAAAAGAAGAAGAAAAAGAAAACAATATTCCAAGCAAGAAGCTAAAATGCCTAAAATGCAGGGAAAAAAGTGACCAAAAACCAGAAATGCATTACATGGAATTCTCACGAATGACCACAACAAGAATTTTCAAAAGATTGAAAGTGATAAAAATAATTGCAATAAGGATAAATCATAACAGACTCCTCAAGTGTAAGGACATGCACATGTTTTGCAAAGCACCACAAAAGTAAACAGCCACCAAAATAGTTATACAAATCTCATAAACTAATAAACAATTGCACGAGAGCAAATTAGGGTAATAACAGAGAAGGACGGAAGTGACGAAGCAAACCACAACCAAAACAAAGGAAAGAATAAAAATTAGAAATGGAGAACACAGTTTGCACAACCTCTAGGGGCGTGTCAAAGCAACAAGAACCTACAAGATTACAAAAATGACTAGCCGGATAGGATAGTACCAAATTAAGACTGAAAAAATAACTAGGACAGATGCTTTGGTGTCCTTCTATGGTTACACTCTTCTCTCTACACAATATATGCTACAACCAACCCAAAATGTGAAACAATACCTAAGGTATTTTCCACAAGGAATCTGAACCAAAAGCTTTATCTCAATTATAAACCACAAATAGCAGTTCTCACATGCTTCCTTGCAAATTACTTCTCAACACTTTGGATCTCTGGGCCACAAGGACCTATATATTTAGAGAAAATGATGTGATCCACACAACACACTGCAAATGGAACAAAAAGGAGAGGTCAATCTCAATTGTTGCAATGCAGACATAAACAAACTAGTACGATCACCAGAGTTAAAAAAGAGAAAATGCTTCAAACTAGGTGTAAGAGATGTGAAAGCCAATTAGAAATCTGATGCCCCAAATTTGTCACCCAAACAATTGGAAAGAACTGCTAAACATGGACAAGTAAAGAGAAACAAATGACAGTTAATAAGCATGTGTCATGTTCTTAGGGCTACGAAACATAAAAATTCAGTCTAGACATCCATGATCAAAGGGTAACAAGAGAATTTACTCAAAATGCGACCCAACACCACACAGTCAAGCTTTCACAAAACCTACAAAGACTGCATACAAGCAATTAGAGTGCATCTTCTAATAATTATAAAAATAAATAACTAAATAAAAAGAAAAAAACAGTTAAAGCTAACTTGCACCCAGAAACAAGAACTAAGAATTCCAAAACATCTAACATATTCTATTAGGAAATATTGGTTAATGGCCATCCATCTCCAATGCAGGTTCCTCCAATTATCCCCTCAGAACTGTTGTAATCAAGCAAGTTTTGTTATGGGCTACAAGAAAGTCCACAAAAGCCAGAGAAGGGGAACAGGGAAAAAAGAAGAATTGAAAAGAAGATATCTATGACTGGAGAGAGAGAGAGAGAGCAATGTCCTGAACAAGAGCAGAAAGAAAGGAAAGACTAATGTCCACTTGATCTCATATTTGTCTAGTCTCCTGTTAAAACAAACTCACAAGCAGTACAACAAAGCACACATACCAGAGTGGAAGAAAGGAAAAGGACAAAATTTAAACGACGAGAAACAAGAAGGAAAGATGAGCGACTAAATGGAATGGCCACATAACCATCCAGAAGGATTATTGAATGTTTCCATCACCATCTTGTCAGCTCATCAACAATGCTAGACCACAAGGGTCAGAAAATTTCTAGTCACCAAGGAGGAATATGAAATGTTTCCGTCACCATCTGCTAGCTCATCTATGATGCTAGGCCACAAGGATCTGAAAATTTTGGTACAGAAGGGCAAGAAAAATTGACAACAAATATTAAATGACAACCAAAAGACAGCAGGATTATTGTCGCAAGCCATAATCACAAGTGCAACATTCCTCTAGACCACACCTCAACACTAGTGACAGCACATTTAGAGTTCCTAACATTAGCGACAGCACCATCTGGGAAGTATAGGAATGACAACTTTTAGCGTGGCACAAAATTAGTATAAATATGAGTTAGAAAGAGCAAGGTAGGCAATAACCACTGGCTTTATACATTCTAACAAAGCAAGGCAGGCAGAAAAAAGAAAATGGCAACCATAGAAAATAGGGAACAACTGCCCACCCACCCTTCCACCCTAAGTGTGTTGAGTGAATCTGTCAAGAAAAATATTGGGTGGGTGGGAAATTTTGGAATCGAAGGGCAAGAAAAATCTACGATAAATAGTGAAGTGTGATTATGAAAATTATCATAGTCTTAATAGTATCCATGCACAAGATCATATAAATCAAATAATGTTCATAGGTAATATTAGAACTTAATACATGAACTAACGTGAATTTCTAGACTCTTTATCTCAAGATGACGAGATTCATAATAATAACCCAAGCAGGTGTATACGGTGAACTCACAAATACGAGACTTGAGTATAAAACAATAGTAGTAATGAATATTAATAAGATTATTCAAATTCCAGATCAATTCACACTACTAGAAGTCAAACCAATCATGTTTGAAGGATATTCAATGGAAGCTCTCCCTCAATTTGATAATGCCAACCACATCCATGATTCTTCCTTTTGAGTAACAATTTTTTTTTGTTCTTGCAATCATGTGGTGGCTTTCACACTATTGAATATGGTAGCCCTTTCTATGATTTTACCTAGAGGGTGCATATTTTGACATACATCCATAGTGGCTTTCACACATACTCATAGATAGCCCTTTCCATCATGCGATTTTTTTTTTCTTTTTTTACACTATTGAATATGGTAGCCCTTTCTATGATTTTACCCAGATGGTGCATATTTTGATATACATTCATAGTGACTTTCACACATACTCATAGGTAGCCCTCTCCATCATGCGATTTTTTTTTTTTTCTTCACCACAAGCATGAGGGAATAATGAAGGAGATTGGAAACATGATTTTTGGTCAATCTAGTATGCAATTTTCTCTTAGAACGTGAGAATAATTCAAACTAATAAAACACACATACATATTTCAATCAAGTCAATCACACCAAGTGTGCACAGTGAGCACTAGGACTATAATCATGAAAGACATCACTCAAAACTAAGAGTAAAAAAATAAACCTTAGTTATGCACATTAGTTTTAAACTAACACTATTTACATTATTCTCATCATATGAAATTAAGCGCAGATGTCATGAACTCCTCAAATACGCATAAATCACAAAAACCTTTTTGTATTTTTCATTTTATTTTTCAATAACAAAAACAAAATAATAAAAAAAGATCAAAGCAATAGAACAAAAGAATAAGAACAATCTTTATTTATTAGTCAAATAATGTTTAAGGTCATTCAGTGTTTCATTCGTCTTTTTTATCTGAACTCTGCCTACCTAGAATGTGCAGCAAACAACGACAATGGTTAAGGGCCACTAGCACCACCATGAAGCCAGAGAAAAGGGTTGGGGGAAGGAAAAATAATTAAATTAAAAAGAAGAAAAAATGCCAAAAACGAATGTGTCCTTCCCGAACAACACCAGAAGATGCAAACCCTACAATCCCATCAACTTCTAGACTGCTGCAAACAAAAAAAAAAAAATACAACTATCCATGTGGAATGTTTCCAAACACCACCTCGCCAACTCACTTAGAAGCTACAATTCTAGACCACAACAATCTGCAAATTTTGGCAAAAAAGCAGGAAAAAACCTATCTAGAGGAAATATTAAATGAAATGCCCAGAGACAGGGCTCTCACAAGCTATAACCATTGGATAACCTTGCACTTCATATGAAAATTCCATTAGAAGGACAAGAGAACTACCATAGAAGCATAGAATAAAGCTTTGATTAGCACAAAGATTTTCAAATTTGAAATGTCTAACACAAACCATAAGGCCCCTGCAACTCTATAAATTGCAAGTAAATTGTAAACAATGAAACTACTAAAAATTTTTGAAAGGACCCATTTCATATATCAGCAAATGAGTAAAAATCAACATAATCCAACCCTGACCAAAGAATAAAAAGTAAATAAAATGAACAACAAACAGAGAAAAAAGGAATGGTTCCCAAAGAGGAAAAGTAGCATAACTTGGTGTCCCAAAAGAATTGGGATCCTCACAGTGAGTCCATGTTTGGTTATTTCTTCAGATTTATGGCCACAAGTACAGCAACCACTGCTTCAAACAATAGAATCCTTTCCACATCAGATTGGAACATGTAAGGCCAGCAATATATAGAGCAAGGAGTACAGTTTACCTAGAACAACAGAACCCCAACTTCAGCTGAAAAAAGTAAACCCAAAAACTTGGCTAAACCAGCAACAATTGGTAGGCAGTCAAGTGCCACAACTGCCTTACACTAAAGAACCAACTTGGCCAGAAAGAACCAAAACTTCATTTAAAAAATACATGCAGGATTTCACAAGCCATCAAGTGCAAAAAACTAAAAAAAAGAAAGAAAGAAAGAAAGAAAGAAAAAGAAAAAAAAGGAAGAACAGCAGACACAGACGAGAGAGAATCCCACACCATAGCCTTCTTTCCCTTATATTGTCACAATGCAAAATCAATGCTCAGACAACAAAACAAAATTAAACAATTTCTTTTGTCATACCTACTATCAAAATCCGAACATAGAATTACATATTGGAATAAAAGCTTCACAAAATCACAAAGTGGCCCATGCTACATATTACGCAAGCTTTCACGATAAAACATAAACTCCACCACATATAAATATAATGATCATATGACTGAACAAGCACGTTTGTGAAGAGTTCCAAACACCAGTGACAAAACCCTCTAAAAAGTGGAAAAATGAAAATTTTCAGCATGTAACAAGACTACAATAGATGTGACAGAGATAGAGGAAGGAGGCGATATCTAGGTTAGATCCCTACTATAGGTGAAAATTTGTATTTAACCAAGATTAAGAAAGAGCGACCACCCCAAGTTCATCCTCAGAAAACCACAGCGAGACACGAGGAGCATATCAATTTTGTGTAAAAATGATTTTATTGTCATTGAAAACAGGTCTAATAATTTTCTGAGTAAGATCTTTGAGAATCGCTTGAAAACCGCATGTATATTAAATCCACCAATGTCAATGCGCAACATCGTGCAGGAAATCAACAATTGCTAATGTAAAACACAACAAAGACCGCTAACCATGGCCACTTAACCCATCCTTGCACAAAACACATAAGTGCATGAAATAATGGCTTGCTAATAAGAGAAAAAGCAGCAAACTATTACCAGAAACCTGTTCCAAACCATGGGCATGGCAACAAGTGTTCTAATACTATTTGATATATAAATTGAAAATTGAATTAGAGCCAGAAAAAGAATGAAAACCAAAACAACATGCCTGCTGATATAGATTCTAGTTGACAATCAGCCCCTACTTGAGTCCTAGATAGTCGACAGATTTGACCAAAGTAACTCTAAACTATAAATCATAAATAGATAATAAAAGAACAAGAAGAATCGATTTGAGCATCGATTAGATTTCATCTTATTTTGCTCAAAAAAATGTATAATGATTCGAACATCTATTAGATTTCAGCTTATTTTGCTCAGAAAATGTATAATGACTGTAGTGGGATATTCACTCAATATTTTACCCTAAAATTTTAAGTAGGTGGCCAGCTAATCAGACCAAACAAGTTTTACTAGAGAGTTCAACTATTTTCAAATATCAAGCCAAAGCAAAGGGTATATTAGGAGCAATAGAAGTGTTTGGCAATCAACACCGAAATATATCAATAATGAGTCCAGAATAATGCTTTTTTTTTTTTGGAAGGTTTGATAATAATGATTTCACTCAACATTCATCAGGAAAAGTCTAGATGATCGACCCTACATGAATAAAAAGTGAACATACTTTCTCATAAAATTCAAGATGCTTTCAACTTGCTAACTAAAAGGTCCGAGAAAATCAAGCTTTAGAGGAAAAGGATTCCATATATAAAAAATAAAAAACGATTGGGGTCAGCTTGAATTTTCATAAATCAGATGGAAAAGACCCACAAGATGATAAATTTTCACACCCATATAAAGTACATTCATTCACCAAAGATTTCGAAAGAAAAAACAAAAAAGAGAAGCACAGAAACAAAGAAAACGGTAACTTTGGGAAAACAAACATCCAATAACATGAACCTGTAATTCAATTCAAATTTCAAACCCAGCAAAAACAAGAATCAATTAACGTAATCACATAGTTTAAAAGATTCTGACCTGAACAGGTTTGGTCCTGACATAGGGAGAGTCGCCAGCAGGTATTTTGTGAATGACATGGAAGAGATTAACGTAATCACACAGTTTAAAAGCTTCTGACCCACATGGAAGGTCTTTTCTGAAAGCGGCCTCGTTGGAGACCCAGAGGCCACTGCCTCGACTTCCCAGTAGGCGGCGACGTTGAGAACCCCCTCGCGGCCTCGTCTCTTATTAGTTTTCCACATTAAGACCTTCAACTCAGAACAATCAGGCCCTTTTCTTGTTTGACCAAGCAAATACTTTCAGTGGTCGGAAAACCAGTTTCTTTCACCAAAAAATTCCAGAGAGAGAGAGAGTTGTGATGAACGAAAGGCAACCACAAAGGGAGTTGGGAAAAGAATGGGGGAACTAGCTGTTATGTGTGTATAAGTATCAGTTGAATCGATATGTCTTGATAGGGTTTAGGGTCGTGAGTTTTTTTTACTAATTCTCTAGTAATTTATAACTTTTAATTCATATAGTTTTTTAAGATTGTATTTTGAAGGCATGAGTTTAGCTTGATTTGAATCCTTATAGCTCTAAAATAGGACTTAGAGCTTTAAGCCATAGCCATATTATTTATATTATAAATTATGACAAACTTTAAAACATGATCTTTTGCAGAACAATTAGATTTTAAGTCATGATTTTGACACATGACTTTTAATTTTGGTTTAAAATTGTGTTTTTAAGAATAATATGAGTTTGATAAATAAATTAAAAATAATTTGAATTTGAAAAATAAGTTTTTGAGCACACAACAAATTACATTCTATATGTCAAACCTCTAACTTGTTCAGGAGAGATAAGGTGACAATATATAACTGTTGTGTCAATTCTATATCTTATTTTTCCAAGTTTTTTTTTTATATTTTTTAATGAGTTAAATTTGCATGTCATTCTTTTAGATAATAGATGTATAGGAAACAAAAACTTGAATTATTATTCAAAATAATATGAAAATAAAAATACAAATAAGCAATAAGCCGTTTTGCAGGTATACTTGCTCCTACCTATAACTAAATCTCCTTTTATATCCTCCTCTTATCTTAAGAGGCAATCTAGCTGGTACTAGTGGATTCAACATCAACATCAAGTCGGAAGAGTGTTCCAGAAAGATCTGCACTTTCCTTTTACAACAGTGGAAGGGGGGAGGAGCTATTTATGAGAATACTTAGAGAACTCTGAATCTTTATTTTTTCCTATTTTTTTTCTTTGATTTATTTGTGTTTGTGTGTAATATGTGACTTTACTATTGTTTCTTTAATATTAATAGGAATTTTCTTGTTAAGACCATTAAAACCTTAGATTCATGCTAAAACCACAATGATTCAACAAAAACCCTAAACTAAGCCCAAGAGTTTCACGAGTAAGAACTTTTGAATCATCACTTATTCCATGAATAAATATAATGACTAAAAATCTTATAAAACGTTATAATACAATCATAATCAACTAGGATATTTTTTTAGATACTATTTGACAAAACTTGTAAGACCAATTTCATATTATTATTGGAAATGAACTTAATGTATAAGAAATTAATTAAAATTATAGGAAGTGAGTTTATAAAAAATTTCTCAAGATTTCAAAAATTATTTTTTGACATGTTCTTTTAAACCGTTTTAGAACTTCTAACAAGTCTCAAAAATGTTTTCTAAAATTTTTCTTGAAAATTGCATGACGTTTTCACGGAATTTTTTTTAACATTTATGATTTAGTCATAGCCTATATTTGTTAATCTGAAACTAGCAAACGTACTACTTTTGTTATTGGTGTGGCGTTTGGAGTAGTATTTTGAATTTATCATAATTAAAAATTTGTCTATTTACTTGTAAAATTTGGTATATATATATATATATATATACCTATTATTAAGAATAACCTCAGTTTGAGAAATAAGTAAAAACTACTTGAATTAGAGAAAAAGTTCTCTAACACGAAACTAACATACTATATTCAATATCAGTGAAACCTCCAACTTGTTAGGAGAGAGAAAATTATTACAATTGTTAGGTCACTTCTTTATTTTTTCAATTGTTATATATTTTTAATAAAGTAAAATCTGAATACAAATTTACTTTCTTGTAGATAATAAAAAAAATATAAAAAGACACAATGGAAAGGAAAATTTTGAAACATGGTTCAAAATAATATGAGAAACATGATAAGGATGCACACCGGCTTGGGTTAAATTTTTAGGCCGAATTGTTTTTCAGGCTAGGGCTAGAATGTAGCTATGTAATCAGGCTTGGCCCCACCCGAATCTATATATGTGTGTGTTATTGCTTTTTTGTTTGTTTCAAACAAATTAACTGTTTGAACAAATTAAGGTTAGTGTAAGGATTGAATCCTTAACCTTTCTCCCTAAGAAAAAAACCAAGTTGCCGAGCTACTATGGCAACTTTAGTATTTTTACTAAAAAAAATATTTTAATTGTATTTTAATTTCAGTTGGCTAAGCTGGGAAAGCTGAGGCATCAACCTTCCATCCTCTAATATAGAGAGCAAGCCTGGCCCAAGGCTAGGAATAGAGGGAAGGGGTTTTATGAGGGCCATAGTCTCCCTAAGTTTAGGATTTTTTTTTTTTTTTTGTAATATATGAAATAATTTTGAAAATATCAATTCAAATTAGTATGTTAGCCCCCCCAACTTTTAAAACTTTAGAAAATAAATATTGGTTGCAACAATTTCATTGGAAGAAATACCTCTACAATATAGCCCCTTAATTTTAGAGCAGATATATAGACTAGGTAATATTCCTACAACTCAAAATTTTAGTTGAGTTTATCCTAATCAAAGGGTTTTCTTATTTTTTTAGGTAAATTAGATTATTACCAGGGGATTTGTTTTTATTTGGTAATTAATTTTGAAAAATTGCCTACCCATCCCGATTAATTTGACTTCATCTTAAGATTAGATAATATTTATCATTAAACTGTTTGAATCATATATATTATTTCTTCTTCATTTAAGAAAATGAACAAGTCTAAATTTTTGTAATAAAAGAAAAATCCCTCAAGGGGTTTGGGCATATAATTTAAGTTGTTAAATATACTATAATGTAAATATTAATTTAATACAATAAACATAATTTTAATAAAATTCCCTTCTGAAAATTAATAAAGGGTGTGTAAATCTGATTTTTCGCTGTTTCACACTTACACTCCCCACTCTCCAAATAAATAAATAAATCCTAGTTGGTTCCTACCCAAGGCTAGCCTTGACCGACCCATGTCAAACTCTAGACTACGCCAAGGCCTAATCTCCTAATTAACAAAATAAAGCTACTAAACAATATTTCCAAAGAATCCTTCATGTTATAAGCGAAGTATCCACTATCCACAATGAACAAAGAAGCATCCATATGGTAGTACACAGTCACACACACAAGCTCAATAATATTGCAATTTATTCCGTCTTATTGAATTTTAAATTCATTAGATTTGTATAGTTTTTTTTTTTTTGGAGTAGATTTATTATGTGTGTTCAAGATCTCATTAGTGAGAGAGGCAATTAGGTTCCTTACTATTGTTGTAAGACGAGAAAAATCTATTAAAAACGTAATTCGAATTGTGCTTCTCAACTGGACCATGCAACTTGCAAGGAAATTTTCGCTTTCATTCTTGTGTTGGTAGTTAGCAAGCATTTAGCCATAAAAAGCAAAGCTTATGGTTTTAAAATTAAACAATATGTTGGTACTCAGGTAGTTTATTTGTAGATGTATGGTTGGAATTGGTCAAAATTCTAATCGAAAACTTGGTTGAAAAGTTAGAATATTTGGTGAAATTCAACAGAAAATTTTGGATTCAAAATTCAAGAGAGAAAGGTTTTTAAATTTGTAATTAATTTATTTTCTAAAATACAGATATAAATAGAAAAATCAGAATTCAAATTAGTTTTTGAATTGTGCATCTAGAATAACTACACTGAGGAGGCGGACTCAGGCATATCTTTTGGGTGTCGAACATGAAGAACGACCCGAGATATTTAACCTGAAGATGTCCCACGTGCAAACCTGTAAATCTCCTCTAATATACTTGTGATGGAGTGTAATCAAACATTTGAGGAAGCCAACTACATTCACACATACCACAACTCAAGAGCACTCAAAACACTGTATGTTTATGAGAGAGATGAACTCTTCAAGAGAAGAGAGATACCCAAAATTTCACTATACATTTTTTTTGGTGTAATTTATATTACACACACGTCACCCTGTATACACAATATAGGATAGTTATACCCTACAATAACCATCCTGGACTTCTCTGTGAGTGAATGGTTCTAATAACCACTATTCATGGGTCATGGATCCGGGCCTGGGCATGCTTATGGGCGCCAAATCCAACCCGTATACCAATAGTGCAGAAAAAAAACGCTGCCTTATTTTTTTAGAAAAATATATTGATACTTCAAAGATGATGGCTACTTAATTACTATTTAGTTTTACTAGAGTTCTTACCTTTCCTGAGAAAGAAAAAAAAATGGTTTCGAAGTTTTTTTAAAATTATTTAAGCTTATTAAACAGACAAAAAGTTTCGTGATAGGAAAATTTTTAAAAACATTTCAACAACAAAATCCAAATGAACACTAGGGAATGGCGCTTTTGATGTGGAACTACGTTTCAGCTGGGTGTTGCAAACTTTCTCAAGCTCGGCTGTAATCGCATCAGAATGACTACAATGGCTTTAAATGCCCATCATAGTATGAAAAAAGAAGAAATTAGAAAGAAAAAAAAATGAATTAATGGAGGTAAAGGGTGGCCAGGGGACGAATGGCTTAACCAAAGAATGGAACTCACATGGTGTGGTGGACGGCGAGTTCAGGAAAAGAAGAGCCAAAACTAGTCATATAGATAAGAGCACAGCATGTGGGGGCCTCATTGACCCACACAAGACAAGAGAGAGTGTGGCTCATTTGCCCAACTTTTTCTGAGACCTAGTAACATGCAATTTTGGACGACCCATGGCTCACAAAGTCGCATAATTCCTTGATTAAGCCATGTGTTTAGATATGTGCTCGTTTAAGGTCCTTCACAGTAGGGTGCACCAAAAAAACAAACGAAAAAAAGAATAGAATTAGGGTGCACAAGACAACTGTATAACCGTTAGTTTATTTTATTCTTTTTTTGTCAAAAAGTGCCACCAGATTAATGTCACAGTGACATTGGCATTTTTTAAATTATAAGTCAAAAGGATGAGTATTTTGGTTTGAAATAAAATAACCACAAACTGTCACATTATTTTGTATAAAAATTTTACACAAAAATTCTTTATGTATAGCATTATTCTTATTTTATATATATACCAGCACTGAGCTCTTTGCCACGCACAAGAATTCAAAAAAGTAAAAAAAAAGGATTCTTGAGGGTATGTTGACAATAATGAGGAGGAAGCACCAATAGTACAAAAACTATTAGTGCGCTGCTGCACTCTAAGTATAATAGTCTGTTTGGTACCGTTTAAATCTAGCTTTTTTTTATTTTTTTATTTGTTTTGCTTATACGTCAAAAAAGTTATGTCAAAAAAGTTTGAAAAAAGTTGCACCAAATAGATCCTAATTCAAGCTTTATCATTTGCAGGTTGAAAAGTTAAAAAAATAAAAATAAAATAAAAACCCATTTTTGTCCCATAAAAATGACTTAATTTTTATGATCACTTCATTGCAAAAGATCTTACAAAAGTGTACTAAAACTTATCACTATAACCAGTTAAAATTTCAATGGATAAACATTTAATTTAAATTAAGGTAACCAACACTCTGTTGATATTAAAAAAAAACTTTTAATTATCTCTTATTCGCTCATTGTTGAATTTGTTTAAAATTAACATTCAACCTGTGGTGTGGAAAGAAATTTAAAAAACAAAATATAGAGTTTGAGGACATAACTTTTAGTTTAAAATACATTCATGTTTAAAATCTTTTATTTTCTAGTTTATATTCCTGACACCTATTAAGCAATATGTGGGCTAATTCCCTGACACAACCCTTTTTTTCATCTTTATTTCTAACATGAGTGCTGATTCAACTTAAGTCAGCATCTCAGGTTGAGCGTCATTTCAAAAGGCGTTTTTATTAAAAACACCTTTTGAAATGGCTTTTTTAAGTTGTATTTCTTTGAAATAAATAAGGGAAAAATAAAGGGAAATATACAAAGTGTATAGAATACGAAGTGTATATACACTACCTAAAAATGCTATTTCGAATAACGAATTTAAAGAAAAAATATTATTTCAAATGGCGTTTATATCAAGAAATTGGCCCCCCCTCTTTATGTGAAGCAGTTGAACTTAACTTGCATAACTTCCAAACCAGGACACCGATTGACGCGCCATCAACTCCCACAAGTCACTCGTGTCACACCGGTGCCTCTCGCCAAGTTTTGCACTCCTCGGACCCTTCCTCCTCAATTTGGTACCCCAACGGCCAAGTTGGCCTAACTCCGAAAACCTAAGTTTTGAAATTCTAAAACTTTGCATAACTTCTAAATAGGAAAACCGATTGACGTGCCGTCAACTCCCACACATCACTCGTATCACACCAGTGCCTCCCATTAAGACCCTTCCTCCCCATTTTAGTACTCCAATAGTTGAGTTGGCTTAAACTTTGTATAACTTCGAAACCAGAAAATCGATTGACGTGCCGTCAACTCTCACATGTCACATTGGTGCCTCCCGTCAAGTTTCGCACTCCGCAGACCCTTCCGCCCTATTCAGGACCCCAACGACCAAGTTGGCCTAAATCTAAAAACTTAAGTTTTGAAATTCTAAAACTTTGCATAATTTCTAAACTGAAAAACCGATTGACGTGCCATCAACTCCCACACGTCACTCGAGTCACACAGGTGCCTCTCGTCAAGTTTTGCACTCCCCAGACCCTTTCTCCCCATTTCAGGACCCCAACGAATGAGTTGGCTTAACTCTGAAAACCTAAGTTTTGAAATTCTAAAACTTTGTATAACTTTCAAACCAGGAAACCGATTGATATGCCGTCAACTGCCACACGCCACTCGTGTCACACCAATGCCTCCCATCAAGTTTAGCACTCCCCGAACCCTTTTTCCCCATTTCAGTACACCAACGGCTAAGTTGAATAATATGAATAAAAAATAACAAATATGACCCAAACCAAGCTCACACATATATTACATGAAAATATAATAACTTATTTTACCTCATACTAAACTAAAAACGAGAACAAGCTTTAGGAATCATGTTCATAACAACATAGTGGTTTGCCAGCAACGCTAAGGCTACTAGGTAGATAGTTAACAAAGTCATCATGACCTTCTTTTTCTGAGAAGTCTAAAAGTTCTGGGTCAGAAACTAGCAACGGATCTTCAACAAGTTCTATTAATTATTGTGTTAGATTAACACATTATTTCTTCACATGATTTGTAAAATGATATCTATCCAACATTCGTTGCATTTGATTGATCTCGCGTTCGAGCGCTTTCATGACCTTGTTGTAAGATGATCTGCTGAACAACTTCGCTGAATGGGCCTTTGGGACACGCAGGCCATGCCATCGGCAATACATCTCTTATTCACACTGTTTATTGAACAAGTCCTCCCACGGAAACCTTATGCATTGGTTGTCGGTCACCCCGAGGGGTGGCGTAAGGATGCATCGCCGATGAAGATGTGGCTGACCGAACCCATCGTATCATGCATTAGGATAAGTTTGTTAAGAAAGCAATGCTTTTTCCCATTCCATTTGTTACCGATTAGATCCGTGTATGTACGCACCATATGGATGGCTGAAGATTGATTTTCATCCATGTCGCTGCTTCAAACTGAACCACTGGACGATGCTCTAAATAATCCTTTTCGATTCAGCATATTTAGAAGTATGATTTAGCAATTCTTCACGTAATTACACGAAGTATCTATAGGCAATACGGTATAATGCATGAGTAAAGAGTTCATATGAATTTATTGGGTTATTGGGTTACAGGACAAGCCTTTTGTGCAGGCTTCACATAAAGACTCAAGGACAAGCCAGACTTTACCATTGACATGACAACTAAGAACAAAGGCTGACATACTAGATGAACTATACTTTATTTATGTTGTAACAATATTTTTTTACAAAAAACCCTAATATGAAATTACTTCAAAACAAGTTTCCACAACAAACCCTACAGTGTACAAAAAAACAAACAAAAAACTAAGTTCCCCAACTGCTATATATGACTTCCCGTACCACATCAAGGTAGCCTCCTGTCTCTCTTCCGCCTACGACTCTCGTAGACATGTGTAATTTGACGTAGTCTCTGCGGCTATAGCTTTGGCTCTGGTTGTGGCTCTAGCTGTGCTTCTACTTGTGTGATCTGTGAAGTCTCTTAAGATGGCTCCTCTAGGTATGATGGTGGATATGGAGGTGCATACTGGGACGACATGGGAGGTGAAATGCAGCCCTCTATGTGCATGAAAAGCCCCTCTATATGCTGCCCTGATACTAATAATGGGTCAAGATATGTGTTGAAGTCCTCATCATCACCTACTGTCGAGTACCCAGATCCCTGGTCATACACAATAGGGGAGCTAATGTGGCAGGGGCTAGTGCGATACGATCTCACCTCGCAACTAGTCGCACGTGATGAAGAGGGTACATCTCCTGACTCACTGTGATATATGTACGCTAGCATCGTCAAAGTCACAAGCGATGAGTATAGCCTAGTAGCACCGAACGACTGTGGCATCTAATGTGACGATGATCCTGAGGGGGTGTGGCCGCACCTTGGCGGGGGGGGGGGGGGGGGGGGGGGGGCTAGACCTACTGACCGTGCAATCCGCTTCTGCTCTCGTAATACATGAAGTGACGTGTTACACAGGTTCCGTGCCCTATACATATCCTGCAATGCCTCTATCAAGCCATACGCTTAAATGTCACGATCTACAAGTTGATGTATAGACGTGATATGACAAGTCTGTAAAATGAAGGGATGTATTTATAACTATCTGATGTTAAGAATTCAAGGTGAAATAAATTAAATTTTAAGGTAGTACTAATTGTAATCTTTACGGTGGAGCCCACCTCCAAGTATCTAGTAGCAAGGCGGTGAGTTGGGTTGCTTACCAGTGGGCGTGTAATACTACGGTACCACACCATATATGGATCGTCATATCGCATGACTGTAGCCTTGGGAACCCCAATTACCAGATGCTCACGCCTATGCTCCCATCGCTATATGTACTCGTTGTGTCTGTCAGTCCAATCAATCTGGCCTCTCCCTCACATGTCGATAACATGTAACTTGACTAAGGTAAAACACTCCTCTGGTACATCCTGTCTAAACCTAAACTACTGGCAAACACAATCAGGTAGATGCCACTCAACGACCTCAAAGCACAGCAAAAGGGATTGAGTCACCCATACATTGCTCCTTACCTGGCAATAAGCAGGAAGTGTGTGAATGGTAGCATCGTAGGTCCTCCGGGTGAACTGCATACGTTTACATTGACATTACCAATTTTGTGAGCAATGATAGTACAATTAAGTAATATGAAATACAAATGAAAGATATTGTATACATATCTCCTTAGGCCTCAATCGGTCTAGCTGGTCTCGATATACGCAGACCACACAGGTGGAAGTAGTGTCTGTGCTATATTTACATCTTCACCTGACATAAATGTTAAACATAATATAGAAATTATTAGTAACACATATATATTTATAGGTAAAAATTGTAAGTCAGTCATTCATACCTAGCTCCTCATGGTTCGGCAGGGAACTGCACCCCTCCTACAAGTAATAGCTGCTGGCGATTAGTAGTGTCATCCATGTGATGCGGGGCTATGCATGGGAAGTGCTCACATGCCCATATCTGTACAAAATGGGTATGACACTCACACAATAAATAACTCGTACTAAAAAAGATAACTCATCGTAAAAAAAGAAGCATTATTATAAAGCATTGTCAATTATACCAATGTAAATACCTCTAACAAAACTAGTAACCCCGTAACCTGCCTCGTGTCGGACTTCGTCATCCAGCACGTAGCTTTGTAAAGTAAGGCTAGGACTGCTCTGCCCCAGCTATATCTCCCTACGTCAGCAAAGTATTGTCAAAAAATTAAGATATGCCAGTCGCACGTGAGTCTGAGAGTAATTTGTAAGCAGTACCCCCCCCCCCCCCATGTAGTCGCATAATCCAAGCACGTGAGTGATGCTAGATTGTACCCTCATCAGCATTCTCTAAAAGTGCTTAAAATGTGTCATGGAGCCATGAAAGCCTAAGGTGGCCCCTACCGAGATGTTTTGTGGCTAAGGCAACCCCGAATGACTGTACACAAAGCTGCTCGCACTCCAAAATTATAGTAGGCACCACTCGCCCTATGATCGGGTCCCCGTCAACAGGTAGTCCTAACAGTATAGCAACGTCTTGTAAAGTGATGCTGGCCTCATAGATAGATGGAACGAGTGCGTCTCCTCCCACCAACGCTCAACCAAGGCTATGATTAGGTAATTGTCCAAACGGATGGGCCCAGTTGGTATACACCATAAAATCCAGCCTAAAATACATACTACAGCACATAGAGGTGTTACTCTATATCATACAGATATGAACCACCACGTCTGCACTAGAGAGCCTCCATACCCTGTGTGAAAAATATAGTGTATATCAAAAATCATATAGATGAACCAAAAAATATATGCATGCAAATAGAAAAAAGTTAACTTACGGTTGTGAAGGCTGACAAAAGGCTATGAACGATGTGACTACTCTCTGCAGGCCATGTGAAGGATATGACTAAAGACTGTGAAGTATGTGCATGCTGATGAATAAAGACTGTGAAGGATGTGACTACCCTATGCAGGGTGAAGGCTGTGAATGATGTGACTACTCTCTGCAGGCCATGTGCATGTTGTGACTACTCCATGAAAAGTGAAAGATGATGTTATTACTCTCTGTAAAGTTGTAATGCAAATACAAGTGATTAAGATAATGCAGTGATTAAATTCAAATACAAGTACAACTAAATAATATCTTCAATACAAATACAAATAAACCATAACAGATGGCAAACTACCCTCCAACACACAACTTAGGCAGTCAAGTTTGGACATTTGCGCTTATCATGCTCTTATTCCTTACAAATACCGTAATAATTGATTTGCCGTTTCCTAGAGACGTCATCTCATTCTGGACTCGTTTTGTATTTGGGCGCTTGGATGTGACTTCTCGTTGACGACTCGGATCAAGTATAACATTAGGACCATCAGATGATGCCCAATAATGCTCGCACACCATCAGTTGAAAACTTGTTCGTATACGCGAGCGTAAATGTCCATGCTATACTAAAGAACAATTAAGTGCTATGGTTATTTGTCTGATCTTGCGCACACTGCAAGCATGTGCAAACAAGAATAATAATAGATCATTCATTTTCCACAATCATATGATGGAAGATTAAGAGTCACCGCGTGTTTGTTATTCCCTTTTGTGCCTGTTGCATTTGTAACAACCTTAGTGGAACCCTGGCCCCTGTAATTAAAAGATAATAACATGGTTATTGTATTACATTTTGAGAAATAACAAAATCTTGCAATAAGTGAGATAACTATATACACTTTCCAAAAATTATGACATTACCAATAGAAGATAGTTACGCGATGATCCGTTGATTGCACTGGATACTCTTCTATCTTGTCTTACACTTTGTTTGTGTACCTCAACTCTTTAGCTAAATCACGCTCAATTTTGCTATTGTTGCGCCCCGATTTTTAGGTCCAATGTCCTTTCGGCTCGGCCACAAAAGCACAGAACTCTATTATTAGAACTTATTTTCCTAGAAGGGCGAGTGCGACTAGGTTTGAATTGAAATTGGTTCGATTAGGACTTTTTGAAAAAATAAGAGTCGCCACCTAACTTGATTAGGGTGAGTTAGATCACCTAAAGTGAAGTATAATCCAAAGACTAAACTAAAGGTTTTTGAACATGTTTTGAAAAACTCCCTCGAGAGAGCGTTTTTGAGAAAATAGGTTGTTTGGCCACCTTTAGATAGTTTTAAGCATAGTTGCACGGAAACCCACTTTGGGGGCGGAAATGCATTTCTAGGGAAACGCGTTTTCAGGACAGGGATGAAACCTGTTTCAAAAATTTGGGGAACGTTTCGGAAACGCGGGGAAAACATTTTGGAAACTTCTTGGAAACGTTTGGGAAACTTGTAGAAAACTCTTTGGATACTTACCAGAAACTCTTGGGAAACGTTTAAGAAACTCTTGGGAAATGCTTCGGAAACGTAAAATGTTAATTTTTATACATTTTTTTCCTTAAGTTCTAACTAAGTATCTATGAAATTATTTGCATAGGTTTCTACTAAGTTTCCCCAAGGTTTCTTCTAAGTTTCCCAAAGGTCTCCACTAAATTTCTTAAAAGTCTTTTCTAAGTTTCGGAAAAGTTTTCTACTAAGTTTCCCAATGATTTTCCGCTACCGGTTTCTCCTTATATTTTTTGGTCGCGCTTCCCGCTTCCGTTTCCCCTAACGTCTCTCATTTCCGCTTCCCATTTCGGCAACTATGGTTTTAAGCCCTTTTTGAAATTAACTGCATTTTGGTCTTTCGAAAACAGAAATCTATAGTCCGGGGGTTGGTTACGTATAGGGAAGATATCCTAAAATTATCACCCTACCCCGCCCTTTCGGTACCTACATGTCTAGTCACCCTTTGTTCACTCACTTAGAATAACCAGTTACTATCATCCACTTTATATCCACTTTAGAATTTTTGAAAATGAAATTTAGTCATCACTTTTTGGATGAATGATTTATGATGCTAGTTTTAAAAGAAGTTTGAAAATACGGGGGTTTTGAAAGAGTTTGAAATAGAAACTTTGAATTGAATTGAATGTTTGAAAAGGGGATTGGAGTTTAAATAGAAATTATGACCGCACCATTTTAGGTTGCCTACATATCTGATTTGGCGAGAATCAGGTCATTCGTAGTTCGGGCAAGAGCCCGATGGAAAATACAAGCATTGGGGCCTTTGTAAAGCTTGAAAACACTTTCAGGTCTTTGGACAGATGACTTGAGAATTTTGATTTGAAATCAGATGTTGAAGTGTTTTGAAATAGAACTTTGAAACTCTTGAAATGGTATTTTGAAATGTTTTGAAATATTTTTGGAACAACTCAAGGGAGTTTTGGAAGTGCTTTGAAGTAACTCAAGAGAATTTGATGTCTTGTTTTGAAAATCTTGGAGGTAGGGTTTTGAGATGTTTTTATGAACTTGTCTTAGAAAAAGTTTTTGAAAGTGATTTTGGAATCCTACTATAGACAACCTTAGGGTTTGTTCTTGATGTATCACGTTCCTTTAGAATCCCTAACCATAAAAGGGGTAGAGACACCTTACGCTTGCGAGTTTTTTAAAACATTTTTGGAAATGGTTCGAAGATGAAATGTGGGAATATTTGAAGAGTTATGGAGTTGGCTTTTGAAACCTTAAGAGAGTAGGAGGCTTTGAAAAAGTGAGTCATGAGAAAGGTTTTAAATAGAAAGATCATTTCAAAGAGGTCCATGAGTTGGAATCTTGGAGTATACTAACCTAGGTTGGGTTGATCTATGGTTAGAGGTGACCTAAGGCTAACTAACTTGGGTTAGGTTAACCTAGGGTTAAGCTGACCTAGGGTTGGACAACTAGAGTTGGATAACTAGGGTTAAGTTTACCTAGGGTTGGACAACTAGGGTCAAGTTAACCTAGGGTTGAATAACTAGGGTCAAGGGTATAGTTTATAGGGTTGATGTTTGGAAACCATTCCAAATAAGGTTTCCTTAAGACCATTATAACATTTATCTTGACAAGAGTAGGGATTTCAAGAATCTACATAATGATGATAACTTTTCAAAAAATCATTTTTGATGCAAAGATGGAGAGAATGAATCTTTGAAAACTATTTTTGGAAAAAAGATTTTGAAAACTATTTTTAAAGAAAACTATTCCAACAAGTTAGGGTTCCTATGGCCAATGTAAAGAGAGACAACTCAAGAGAGTGTTCCATGGGGTTATTCCAACCACTAAACTTGAGTGAATGGAAACCTTAGAAATCAAAGAGTTTGAAAACCACTTGTGTGCAAGAATAAAAAGAGAAGGGAACCATTCTAACAATTTAGGGTTTCTATGGCCAATATAAAAGGGAGACCATTCAAAAGAGGGTTCCATGAGACCATTTCAACCACTAAATATGAGAGAATGGAAACCTTAGAAATTAGAGAGTTTGAAAATAACTTTTATGCAAGTTGAAATGCAATGATGCAAAAGTGTGAGTTAAAGGTTAATGGGGGACTTTCTAAGGCATGATTTCTAAGGTCTCGTTCTAAACTTCAAAGGACCAACTCTTAGAACTATTTTGAGAGGAATATGAAGCTTGAAAGTGGCATGGAACAAGAATTATGCAAGCTTTGTAGAACATGATTATAAACATAAAAATGAAGCTAAGCACACAAGACATGATCAAGACAACAAAATGTAAGGGGGTCATGAATATATACAAAGCTTTAGGCTACAACACATAAATAAGGGGCTCCTAGGCCATACTATCTTAAAGTAGACTAGTGAGAGATCCCTTTATACGGTGGCTCCCACTAGCTTTCCTCTAGGCATGAACTAAGAGTCCTCTTGGCTCAAACATGCAAGAAAGCGGGGTTGAAGATGGGGATTAAAATAGAGAATAGCCTAAGTAGGCTAGGAGGGAGAAGAGAAAAGTGGGGGAAGACAAAAATGTAAAAGAAATACCACATTTCGCCTTCAACACACTTGTAATCTTCTATGGATGCCTTGACTTGAACTTAGATGGCTTTAAGTAGGCTTGAGGGGCTGGAAGGAGGGTTTTAATGGTGTATAGGGCTATATAGGTGAAGTGTATGGGCTAGAGGGAGATGGAATCTAGCATAAGTGTTGGAGGAGTGGAATGTATGTAGAGATTCGAGGTTCTAGAGCAGTTTCAGCAGAGCTTTGCATCCATTTTTCGGTTATGGAATATGCAAAGGGGTAGGCTGGTATTTATAGGCAATCTAGAACAAGCCCGACACATGTGCTACATGCTCCTGGCCAAAATTTGCCCTAGAGCATGTGCCACATGCGCCAGTACTATTCCATTGCTAGAATGCCACGTGGCACCCATTGTACTGGTTAAATCTTGACGATTGACCAAACTTTGGTCAATTTGATCAAAATCTGGGCACATGTAGCATACACTCCATCACTGGAAGTGTTCGTTTATATTTTGTCTCGATAATTGAGCTAACCGGGAAGGTTTCATAGGAATCAGTTGCCACCGGGGTGTTCTCCTAGGGTTTCTCACAAACTTTCGTGTTTTTGAGAAGTTTGAATGGTTTTCGGAAGTGTGAGATATCATCTTGAAAACTGTGCATAAAATGGCATCTTTACGGAGCATCTGTGATACACTCCGCGGGGGTTCGAAAGTAACTTTTTTTGTGTCGCATGATCAAGGCCTTCGGGAAGTGATATCTTCGATCGGATCGTAAAGATAGAAAGTACTCTGGAAGTACTTTCGAGAATTCTCTAATTTACGCATTTCTCAAGTCGTTTGACGATACATTTCAATCAGAGAATTGGAGAAAAAGTCAACCTTGGCGAAATATTTGCAAGACACTCCAGGGATTATCGAAAGTAGTAGTATTTGAGCCATACGATAAAGGGCTTCGGGGAGCGATCTCTCCAATCGAGCCCTATTGATGGAAAGATCTATGAACGAACTTTCGAGAATTCCTTGATTTACGCATTTCTCAAGTTGTTTGACAATGCATTATAACCAGGGAATCAGGAGAAATGAAAATTTAGGCGGAGCGTCTATGAGACGCTCCGGGGAACTTTTGTCGAGTCGTGTGTGTTTAGCGTCGTAAGGTCTTCCTTAGGTTAAACAGGGGTGTGTGACAAGACCCTCCGTTCAGTAACCTAGGACCAGTGTTGTTTTGGGGCGCGTTCGGGTCGTTAGGGGCAAAATGGTCATTTTGATCGAGTTTGGTTGGAAATGGTCGAGAATGGACTAGAGGGTCGTGTTAAGCGTGTTGGGTCGTTCAGGAATGGTTTTGGGAGAGCCTTTTACCATTCGATGGGGTCTATACAATGCTGGGGCATTCAAGGGCAAAACGGTCATTCTAACCGAAGTTAATCGGAATTGGACCGGACGGCCTGTCGAGTATGCCTAACAGTTTAGTAACATTTTGGAAGGGTGGACTTATCGTTTTAAGGGATTTTAAACCTTTCCAAAACTTGTCTGGAGGCCCAAGGAGCAGCTTTGGTCATTTTTCACCACGTTGGGCTAGCAGGCGCCGGTGTTGACGTAAGTGTTGGTTTCCAAGACTACCCGATCCCATAAAACTACCTATGCAGTGTTGGTCCCTGAGACTGCCTGGTCTCAGAGAGCTACCTATAGGGTGATGTTGGTTCCTGAGAACGTCTGGTCTCAAAAAACTACCTATGAGGGTGGTGTTGGTCTCCGAGAATGTTTGGTCTCGGGGAACTACCGAATGACGAACATTCTACATTGGCGGGCTAGCAGGCGCTAGAAGTGAATCATTTGGAATTTAATAAGGAGTTGGTCCCCGAGATCGCTCGATCTCAAGAAGCTACCCAGATGGCGTTGGTTCTCGAGACCGCCCGGTCTCGAAAAGCTGTTTGAAATGCCTAGGAGCATGATGATGTTTTATGGCTCTAGCGGGACCTTGTGGGCCCAAGAAGCAACCGGTTGACTGGATTGGATTTTGAAAGACTTGTCTTGGGTTTGCATGTGTTGTGATGTTTAAAAACTGGGTCCTGTCGTGCCGAAGATTGCCAAGTGGGCAAAAATGGGGTGCTTACACCTATATCATGTAACAAAAGTGTTAACCAACCAGTAGAAGGTAACCTAAACATATGCACTTATGGGCAAGTCTTATGCACCTCTTAATACATTGTTAATGCACTTTGAATCGTTAGTGGTTGTAACTCCCCAACGAAAACCTCCATCATGTGCCAATGTCCACTTCGTAGGGTCCTCCTTACACAACTCATTGTACACCGACTCAGATACTTTTTTAATTGCTTCTATTATCTCGTCGAACTTACGCACTTGATGACCATTTCCATCTTATCATATCAGATCCCTAACTTTAGCATTATCGAAATTTATTTTGGTAATTACTTTGAAAGTGCCTAATTCAATATCTATGAAATCTAGGTGGTTGTGCTATTTGTGGTGTTTCCCATTCATGTTTGATGGGGTTCAATATGGCAGCATGTCAATCAAAAATCAAAGTGATCTCCTCCTGTCCTGGCACAACAACATGCCTAACATTATAGATAAACCATGCCTAATCACGATAGTTTTTTTATTCAACTAATGCGAAAGTTAAGGGAAAAATGTTTTTCCTCACTATTCTCGCCGTAGCAATCATCATAACTCTGTATTTTTCTTAAAGATGGGTATCATCGATACCTATCACTGGAGGGCAGTGCTTGAAGCCTTCAATACATGGCCGAAATTCCCAAAATATTCTGTCTAGCAAAACTTTACCCATTCATCCAATGTCATGAGTTTATGAAATCATAGCCATGTCCAGGTTCCTGAACTCCAACGTTCTCATGTACCTTTAAAGCTTTTTGTATGACTCATTCTAGTCACCAAATACCATTGCAATAGCCTTTGTTCTTCCAAGCCATGCTTTCTTATATGAGACTTTGAAACCCGTATTATTTGTTACATTCTTCACTATGGATGCTATCTTCCAACCAAGGTCTTCCTGTACACCATAAAATCGAAACGAATACTTAAACTTTACCAAGGAAGAGCATGAATAAATAAATTTATATGTCATATTTTAAATTGAAAACTCATAACTTACCACAACTTGGGACATAATCATGCATGCAATGAATGTCGAATTTAGATTGCGGTGATCCAAACTGTCATCCCATGTAAATAGGTATGCGGCCCGGGATATTGCATGATCTCAAAGAAAGTATGCTTCTTTTTCAAACATGTATGCAATTTCCACAAGCAATCATGAGTGCACCTAGTACTCTATACTTTTTTATTTGTTTCTACAACATAATAATATTTGTTTTTTTTTTCACATGATATCAGTTACATGCACTAATCACTGCATTCTTATAGTTGAAAACCATCCCTTTTGTGAACTCCGGATTTGCATCTGACCATATTGGATTGCGATTATATAAATTTTGACCAGTTATGCTATTATCTACCCTACCCAGGTTTGTAAAAAAGGGCACGGGAGTGTCATTCAACTCAGCAATGTTCACTTGTTCGTGTCCATCGTCATCAGAGTCAATGTTTTCTTCATTTTTCATCAAACATCAACATCTTCGTCTGATTCAACAGACTAAACATTCACATCTCGGGGTCCCTGTCTCCCTATCTTATCTAAGCCACTGAGCCGTTCCACGAGATCCATACTTGGACTGGGACCTCCCACCTCTGCGCACACCCATTGGCCTGAACCATATACTGGGTGAGGTGTAACTGGAATGTGAACATCTTGAAATTGTTCAAAATTACTCCAACACTTTGAGTAATCCTTATGTGGGCTAAAAAAAGGTTAGATATTCGTTGCCCGGTGCATCCGTACCCTGTGTGCTTTGACTACTCTACCCAAGTGTAAGCATTTCAGTAAATGTCCCCAGTGTCGATACATCACCCCCCCCACCCCCGCGACAAGAGTTCACCATAGGACTAGACATTTTCCCAATTCACATCTACACGACTGACACTGGTGATCATTGTGATCCCCTCCTTCACAACGTATATTTCAACATAATGCGTGTCAATATATCTCGAAGGGAGATTCAAGAAAGTTTACAATGTCATGTTGTCATTGACCGACAACTTCTTATATACCAAGATTTCTCCCATTCATCAATAAGGGTATCTACATATGAACTTTACATTCACATGTTCTCCATACCCAACCATCATAGGCATAATCATTTTTCATAACCCAGCAAGTAAGGTTCCCAATTCTACATCATAGCAGCCGCTAGCCTCTATATCATAAGCTATGCCTTCTCGGCGATCTTTTACTATCTTCCCCCTCCCCCTTCCAATAAAACATTACTATTGTCGTCATTACTTAGTTGTGCCTACCATCAAACACATATATTAGAAGGTATTATGATTGATTCCTATGCCGAAATCTCAAAATAAAAAGGCATAGGTCAGTGGTTAAGATATATAGTCATGGTCATAAAAGGCTGTGAACGATGCTACCTTATAGATCATCTCACTTTACTTTTATGTTTGTAATAGTTATGTTATTATTTACTTTTGACTTTCCTTTAATTTCAAATAATGCAAAGTGATTTTCTTCTATTTGTCTTTCATGTTTTTTTGTAAAACCAAACAAAGGAAAGAAATCATGTTATGGGGATTGAACATTCCATCACCTAATAAAACAAACTCTCATGTTCTTATCTAATAGAAAATGAAAATAAATATTGAAAATTACCTAGTTCAGTTCTAGCACCCCACCACCCTTCCCCCACCCCAAAATAACAACAACAATAACAAAAATAAATATTTTATCCAAAATCCAATCTTTTCATGTCATTTTGTATTTTTGGTCTTTTAAATATTCATTTCTACAAGGCCCGTCAAAAAGTTTTTAATTCCCCATCCGCTTGTGGATTGATTCTCTTTTTTTTTTTTTTGCTAAGCAAGAAAGAATATCTATAGACAAAAAAAGATCGAAAGATTAAGTACAAATACAAGGGGCATACCCCAGGCCAAAGGAAAATCAAGAAAGATAACCATCCAAACAAACTAAAAAACCCAACTAGCACTAGCTAAAAAAAAGTACACAAAGAAGCTAACTTAGCTCAACAACTATAAGAACTAAACAAATAGCAAAGAATGGTTGCCCTTAGTTCTTGAAGATATCATTGGGCCTTGCTAGATTCTCCTAAATTTTCTAGAAAGATTTTTTTAGTGATAAACTTACAAATAACCCTTGTTATGAAATTTTAGCAAGAAACCATAGTACAGGACCTATGTGTAATATCAGTCTAAACAAAGGCCAATCGTTCCAGCTATCAGTAGCAGTCAGCAACAATATTGTACTACATTAATTTAAAATTTTTAAATGCAGGTTAATTACATTATATATGTATGTATGCATATATATATATATATATATATATGTATTGGGGATTTAAGGTAGTGACTAATTCCTCTATGGAGTTGTCAGACTCGGATGGGGAATCAATTCAAAAAATAAAATAAAGCAATAATGCATTTATATACAAGAAGATAAAGATGCATAATGCATATATACAAAGTAAGGTAAAACTTGAAACCTAGGAAACAGAAATGAGGCAAAAATATTCTTGAGAAAGAGTACCTCGAATGAAGAGTGATAGGCAACCTGATGATCTTGAGTGGCAAGGAGACCCACGAGTAAGAGTGAGATCAAAAGGGAGAGGGAGGGAGATGTCTTTCTCAGTTCAACTGAATGAGAGAGTGAGAGTGAGAGAGGTGAGAGTGAGATGAGAAGGGATAGGGAGGGAGCTTTCTTCTTTCTCAGTTCTGCTGAGTGAGAGAGTGAGAGAGAACGACGCAAAGTTAGGGTCTTAATTTCAGTTAAAAACGCCATTTCAAATGGCTTTTTTAACTGGGAAGAAATGCTAATTGAAATAGCATTTTTTAGTTAAAAACGTCATTTGAAAATAGTGTTTTTAAATGGCAAATACGCTAGCGTACACTTCGTATTTCTCTTAAGTGTATTTCCCTTCTTCCCTTTTTTACTTGTTAAAAAATACTTGAAAAAACACCATTTGAAAAGGCATTTTTAGTAAAAATGTCATTTCAAATAGCGTTCAACCTAAAATAATGAATAAACTTGGATCAGCACTTAGGTTAGGAATAAAGTTCAAAATAAGAGTTTTTTAGGGAAATTAGCCCAATATGTGTACAATAAGTTTAACAAACACATGTGCAATGTTCTTTGGACACAAAATCCAATTCAGTAAATGAAGTCAGAGTCAAGTTCCATCAAATTGCCAAAATGGTCTTAACTAGTACTAAGATTTCATGCCATATAAAACTACCAAACCCAATTCCAACCAAATCCCAAAAGGGAAAAGGGTATATAAATCACCTGCATTGACCAGACCCATAAGCTGCCTCATTCAGAGTCCGTGGTGCTTGTCTTTGCAGAACTCAACCAAGGTTTGAAGGGTCAATATTGTACACCCTCTCTTGTATATACCTAATTGAAGTAAATGTAAACATGAAAAGAATTAGAAGAAAAAGAGTGAGAGAAACACGGCTGCTTTGGTGCAACTGGAAATAAAGTAACAATAGTGATAAGTTGAGATAATATACAACACAATTTAAAATTTGAAACTTCATATTCTTAGTTTGTGAGTTGAATTGAAAACTATTAATCATGATAATGATAAAAGCAGAATTTTAAAATTCAAATTTGGAATATGATATTCTTGTTTTGCTACAATTTGAATTGAAATTTGTTATCCTATTCATTAAAGAATAACCTAGGGACATCAGGACATGTGTGTTTCTAATATTTTATAAAATCAAAATTATGAGAAAAATGTATTTTTAACTTTTAAGTTCAAAGATATAACAACGTTTTGATATATATATATATATATATGTATGGTTAATTATATTTTTACACCCATGCAGTTTACACCAAATGCTACTTTAGGACATTTATTTTTATTTATAATAATTAAACTCTTACACTTTTAATTTGTTGCAATGCCTACATTTTGCTAAATTTTATTTGAGACATAGACATAAATTTAACATATGACAAGCAGGAGGCCTTTTTGAAGAGACAAATATTTAAAATCATGTCATTTTTCAAATAATCTATCTTAAATTCATCTCAAACCACTCTAAAATCTTGGGTGTAACTTATTTGTGATATATATGACATAATTAGATTTAATGTGAAAGCCCTAAATTCGACTCATCGGACTGGTTTGGTATCGGTTAGGCTAAACTCTACCATGTTGATAATAGAAAAACTCTACCCTACTCTCTATTCCAAACATGTGACAAGTTGTAATGGGTTTAACCCGTATAAAATTTCAAAATAAAAATAATACAAATTATACAAACACTAAAACAATATAAAATTAAAAAAAGAAATAGCCTAAAACCCTAGAATAAGAAGTAACATTATAATCCTATTCTTTATTTAGTTACTAAGGATACTTATAATATAAATATTTAAGAAGTAACATTATAAATACTTATAACCCACCATAGGTTATGTTTTCTTCTCCATACCGCCCCTAACCTGTTTATTCGTACCCTAAACCTTTTCTATTACAAGCAGGATGAAGCAAGATTTGAATTTTTTGAGTCCAACTACCATTCCTAGACCAACTCGAATAAATTTGAATTTTTTTGGGTTGGGTTTGTTAGATTTACACTGTGCTCAGTTTGATTGATGAGTGTTTTTTTTTTTTTTTTGGCCAAAATAACACTTTTTGTGAAATTAATTCCCTATCTAACACTCTTCGAAAAATAATTCCCAGTCTAATATTATTTATGCCACCTTTTGCTTTTTTATAATTTTATTGACATTTTTAGAAAACTAATAAAAATATATTTCCATCAAAATTTCAAATCAAAGCCTCCAACATGTTGTGACTGGCATCCATCTACAAGCTTCATCTTCCTCAACAAATCTAATATAAATATATATATATATATGTATATATATAGTATACTCTTTTTACATAGACTACTTGGTGTTGCACCCCAGTTTTTACTTCGAGTCTAACTCTTGACTCGGGTAGAATTGTGCCCTCTCTGTAGAACTCATCTTAAAAAGATAAGTGTGACAGGGGTTTAATCTCAAAAGCTTAATTTGAGTAAAGATTTTTAAAAAATATAGAGTTGCCACCTAACATAATTAAAGATGTGTTAGATCACCTAAGAATTAAGTATAATCCGAAGGCTAAACTTAAGTTTTTCGAAAATGTTTTGAAAACGCCTTCTAAAGAAGGTTTTGGAAAATAAAGTTTTTAGCAACCTTTTAAAAACGGTTTAAAGCCCTTTTAAAACGTGACTCCAAATTGATCTTTGAAATTAGAAATCTATGGTGCAGGGGTTAGTTACATGTAGGAAATATATCCTAAAATTATCATCCTATCCCGCCCTTTCGATAAAAAAAAATGTTCATGCAACACGTCTAAAGTCTTTCTTACACCAAAATGACCCATTCAACCACCTCCATGTACCTCACGCACAAGTAACTCTTGCGTAGAACTATTAGGAACACAAAGTTTATTATCCCTAAACAAACACCCATCTAGTTTATGAACTTACCAAACGCTGTCTTTTTACGTGCTCCATACACACTAGCAAAGTCATCATCCTTAGTATACAATTCCTTAACATATTCAAATCCCAATAACTTTGTATTTAAAGTAGAGACAAGGGCATACCTTCTTGATAATGCATCAGCCACAATATTTTCCTTACCTTGTTTGTATTTGATAACATAAGGGAAGGTCTCAATGAATTCTATCCACTTGGCATGCCTTCTATTCAACTTACCTTATTCTTTCAAATAAAGGGTCGTCAATGGGCCGGGTCAGGCCGAGCCATGGGCCAAAATTATGAGACCTAAGCCCTGCCCACAGGCCTAAGGGAAATGGGCCTATGGGCCGAGCCCAAGCCCAAGATTATGGGTCGGGCTTGGGCCATTAAGTAATTTTTAGACTTTTTATACTAATATTTTTATTAATTTTTTCACTAAATTTAAGCATGGCATTATGGTAGCCTTGCCTTCAATGCCTTGACAGGTTTGAGCATGCTCTTCTCCCATTAGAGTTGGTGGCATGAGTAATGAGAGACCGTGTGTGGGATGACTTGAAGAAACGCAACATCTTTTCGTCGTCATCCTTCTGATTTTTTCTTACCCCATATTTTTTGGGTTTGAATTGTTTGATTCTTGAATTTTTTTGCTTTTTTGTTTCTTTCTTATCACTCAATTCTTTGGAAGAAAGTTCTCTTTCTTAGTATTCAGTAGTACTTTTTCATAAAAAAAAAAAAAAAAAAGCAAAAGCTTTGGAAAACAAAATAAAACCATCCATGGCTGCAAATCTGCAACTTAAGGCTATTAGTATTAGTCTACTAGGCAGCAAGCTTTTGTCATTTGATAGGACTAGACATTGCATTGTCTTTTACATTTAATCAATTAATTGATTCAATTCAATGAATGAGTCCACGGTAAATGAATGAATGCCATGCCAACCTTGGAGGCTTGGAAGACTAGGAGATTAGGAATAGCTCCACAGTACACACTTTAATCGTCCCCCCCTATTCGGACTCTTCCCCAACTTGGCTCTCTCTCTCTCTCTCTCTATCTCTCTCTCTCTCTCTCTATATATATATGCTGTAAACTTGCTTTTTGTGACCGTTGTTACAAAAAAAATTGACAGTTGGTGAATGGTGAGTAATTTTTTTTACTGTTGATAGTTTGACTGTTAGTAATAGTATTTTACTTATTATAAATTAGGAGCAATTGATTTCATTCTTCATCAACATCCAATCTCTCTCTCTCTCTGCCTGGCTCTCCCTCTCTCTTTCTCTCTCTCTGTGTCTGGCCCTCTCTCAACTGCCAATTCTACATTTTTTATACTACGTTCTTGTAATCTTGTTGGCTACATGGTATCAAACTGAGGTGATGAAGGACCACAATTTGGAGCTCTTCATTTTCAACTCATCGTCCTAGACTCCTAGTCACTTAAAGCCTCTAACAGTTTTACATATTACAACTGAAGGATTCAAATATTATCTTTTACTTAATTTCTTTTATTTTGCATACATATTTGATATTAGTTAATTTAATTTATTACTTGGTTGTTTATTTATCTGCATTATTTATTTATATTTTTATTTTTTTAGATGGCAAGTACAAATTTTCTAGTTACCATTGATGAGGAAAGTGAATTAATAGAAGAAAATCAGCAAGAGCCTTTAGGCAATGTGTTGTTTAAATAGTTGGATAAATAATTCCTATTTAATCACTAT
>CM065391.1:4865000-4912500 GCA_033060915.1 Euryodendron excelsum | reverse complement strand
TAGAGAATGGATGTCATCACTAAGAAAAACTCTACTTGACTTATACGAATATTATAAAAGTATCATTGGCAAAAATAGAATATCTACATGTACTCCGGCAAGGAATTCTTCATCTTCTTCATCTTCGTTAACAGCAGGAGGAGCTTTAGAAATGTTTAAATTCATAATTGCAACGTTATTTTGATCAACCCATACTTGATATTGAAGATGACGATTTTAATGTTTTAGCTTGGTGGAGAACACAAGAACCTAGATGTCCTGTGCTTTCCGCCATGGCCCGTGATATCCTAACCGTTCCTATTTCGACTGTTGCATCAGAAGCTGTTTTTAATTTAGGTGGTCGTGTCATATCTGAGATGCGAAGTAGTCTAAATTTAGAAATTGCAGAAGCACTAATTTGCTTGAAAGATTGGTCATTGGCGGATCGTAGACAACAAGAAGAAGAGCGTGTGGCTGAACTTGAAGCTGAAATGAAAAACTTATCAGTATCAAGATTATTATGGTTTCAAGATAGTTCAACTGATGAACAATAGTGACAAATAATTTTTTATTTTAAGTATCACTTTTTGTTATCCTCATGATGAAATTAGTAACTTTTTTTTTTTAGAGTTGTGCAAATGATTAACAGATTTGTATGTGCCAACCTAATTGAGATATACTTTTACTGTAGTGATGCAGTCCCCCTCCCTAAATTTAATTGTTTACAGCATTTATATGTAAAAAAAATTAAAATTTATGAATATTTTATGTAACTATGCATTAACTTATAAATAAAGGTTTTTTTCTTATCTTTAATAGATTTAAAATAATTGATGGCACTCAAGAGAGCCTCCTCTCTCTCTTGCTCTCTCTCTAAAAAATAAAAAGCACAGCTCCTCTTCAGTATCACTTGCTTTGTTCCATTTATCTTTGATTCTCTTTTTAGATGATGCATACATGCATGGGTAATTGGGTTTTTGAGGAATACTAAGAACATAGACAATGAAAGCATGGATTTGACATTTAAAATAAAATATTCAAATAGGATGAGACAAACAAGAGAAATATAATAAAAATTAAAGTTACCAGGTTAGTGTCGTGGGTTATTGCGAAAACAAAGGCTACTGAGGAGTCAAACTTTCAGTTTGACTTTTCATTAGAAACAAAAAGGTTATTTTCTAAAATTCTTTTATTGATCTTTAACTTATAAAATCTAAAAAGCTAGAAAAAAAACACATTTTAGTTTGTGTTGCTTACAAGCAAATAGCAACAAAACAATAGATAACCCTATCAAACGAACCCCCAATGTGTTTAATTATTAAATTTTAAAAGGAAAAATATAAAATTATTTGAATTTTAAGAAATTAATGCATTACATATTACAAAAGGAGAGCTTTAGACAGGAAATATATGAGCTTTGGGTCAGGCCATGGGCTAGGCTTTTTGGGCGAGTCACGGGCAGGGCTTTTGGGCCAGCCCACGGGCCACCCACTGGCTACAAAATCAAGCCTAGGCCCTGCCCTAACTATCCTAAGCTTGGGCCCCCTGGCCATGGGCCAGGCCAAGGCTCGATGGGTTGAGCTGGGCCCAAGCCAACCCATGGGCCTTGGGCTTTTTGATGAGCCTTATTTCGAATGCTTTAAGAACTCATGGTCTATATGTATGACAAATTATTTCGGCCAGCATGTCATATAGTCTAGGAATGGGATGTCTATACTTTACCGTAATGTTGTTAATAGCCCTGCAATCAACACACATTCTCCAAGTTCCATCCTTCTTAGGTACAAATAGCAACGGCACCGCGCGTAGACTCATATTCTCTCTCATGTGTCCTTTGGCCAGCAACTCCTCCACTTTTCTTTGAAGTTCCTTTATCTCCTCCGGATTACTCCTATAGGCTGGTTGGTTAGGAATTGTCGCACCTAGCACAAAATCAATTTGATGCTCTATTCTCCTAGTAAGTGGCAACCCACTAGGCACATCGGTAGGAAACACATCTTCATATTCCTGCAACAAAGAAACAACAACACTAGGTAAAGATTCATTAGTATTAAAACATACCTCCTTGTACAATAGTATAAATATAGGCTAGTTTGTGTAAAAAGCACTTTTGACATCACTTGCCTTAGCATAAAAAACTCACTTGTTTTTTTGTTTCTCTCTCATTTTTTTCATGCTCTTTTCTTTTCACTCTCTTTTTTCTATTCACTCTATTTTTTCTTTTCACTCTCTCTTTTATCATCTTTTTTTTGAATTTTAGGTCTCACAATTTTTTTTTCAACTCATTCTCTATTTTCAATTTCATTTGATCTTCATACACTTGTCTTGGAGTCAATGGGACAAGAGTAATGGTTTTGTTGTTCTTTACAAAAGAATGCCTATTCTTGAACCCATCATGAGTGACTTTTTTGTCAAATTGCCACGGCCTGCCCAATAATATGTGACCCGCTTGCATTGGAACAACATCACAAAGTACTTCATCCTTGTACTTTCCAATTAAAAAAGAAACTAGCACTTGTTTGTTCACCTTAACCTCCCCACAATCATTCAACCACTGCAACTTATATGGTCTAGGGTGTTTCGAGGTAGATAAATTTATTTTTTCAACTAGATTAGTGCTAGCCACATTAGTACAACTTCCCCAATCAATGATCATACTAGATACCTTGTTGTTAACGTGGCACCTATTATGAAAATGGTTATCCTTTTGTTGTTTCATGTCATCCTCTTAGACTTGGGCACTTAAAGCATGCCTAGCCCCAAGTGACTTGCCCTTCACCGGATACTTCACATCTTTGTCACAAGCATCCGCAAGCGATGGCATGTGGTCATCATTGCTATCACTTTCGGTTTCCATTTCTCCATCAACACATGCAATCATGATCCTCTTATTTGGGCATTGTGAAGCAATGTGACCTACTCCCAAATAACGAAAACACTTAATATCTCAATTACAAGTTTAGGATTTGGTTTTACCTTTGATGACACTGGGAACTTCATCTCTTCTTTTTGGTGGTTCGGTTTTGGACTTAGAAACAGTCTTTTAGTCTTTTCTCCAATTTAACCTCCATGAAGTAGAGAAGCCCGAATTTTAAGGTAACCGAGTTCCTTTCCTTTTAAGCTGTCGTTCCACCCTTATTGCCATATGCACCATGTCCTCCAACTCCATGTAGTGTTGCAACTCCACCACATTGGCAATGTCCCATCTCAACCCATTCAAAAACCTTGCCATGGTAGCTTTTCTATCCTCCTCTACATTAGCCCGAGTCATGGCGATCTCCATCTCCTTGTAGTAGTCATCCATACTCCTATAGCCTTGAGTAAAACTTTCTAATTTCTGATACAAGTCCCTATAGTAGTGACTAGGGACAAACCGCCTCCTCATGATAACCTTCATTTCTTCCCACATCTCAATAGACCTCTTACGGTTTCTCTTGTTGTTCATCACAAGTTGATCCCACCATATAATAGCGCAGTTAGTAAACTCAATGACAATGAGTTTTATCTTTTTCTCCTCGGAGTAGTTGTGACACTCAAAAATCAACTCCACCTTCTTCTCCCATTCCAAGTATGCTTCAGGATCGTTTTTTCCTTGGAATGATGGTATCTTCATTTTGATGTTTCCTAGATTTCTATCAGTTCCATCTCTCCATTTCGGATCTCTTTGGAAACCTATATCACACCTTTCTCCCCTTGGTACGAACCTGCCCTCGCCATTCAATAAAGCTTGATCCTCTTCATCTTTGAACTCATTCTTGTGGTTGCCATTTACATCGTCCATAGGTGCACGCCTTTCGTGCCTCCTAGAAATAGGGATTCTTTGGGGACGCCTCTTGTGCCAAGTAGCAATAACAGTGTCTTGCCGATCCATCCAATCTCAAATTTCATTAAATACCATGTTCATATGCTCAAATTGTTGTTGCATAGCCTACAACATGAAGAACGACTCCTCTGGTCTTTCTTTCTGTGATGTGTTGTCCCTAGAAGACCTATTTTTTTTTTGAAATTATAGAGAAATGTTAGAAACAATCCCTCACAGCACTCCCTCACGTGTTTGCACTCAAATAATGTCATCGCTCTCGTGTTTCACTCTGAAATTGGCTTTTTCCTAATATTAGTCTCACACTCTCTTGCCTTTTTTCACTCCTAGATTTCTCATTTTCAGTTCTTCATTAAACTAATAAACTTGATCAAGAAATTCAACTTATAATATTTTAACCAATACTGATGGCAAGAAAATATTATAGAAACAACGAATTAAAAGAAAATGATAGAAGTCAATTTTTTTTTTTTTTTTAGAGAACTAAAGCTACAAAAGTCACAATTCAAGAACAAATAATGTTGATAAGTATATTGAATGATAGTATCTGTTGCTTCAGTATCATCTTCTTTTTCTTTTTCTTTTTTATTTTCAAGTCTCTTTTCTTTCTTTCTTTTTTTTTTTTTTTTTTTTTGTTGAACTTGGTATACGACACAAGGCAAGAACAAGGAGTAATGAACACAAATAGAACACGATGGATGATAGCAAGAAACAAAAAATAAAAGGATAGTAAACCTAATATTAGAACTTGGTTCTGATACCAAATGATGCAAACCTCAACCAACACATGTTGAGACCCAACAAAAATATTAGAATAATTGCTCAAGAAAGCTAAAAGTTATATTTTGAAAGAAAACCCCGATCCAATACTTATAATTGAAATGCGAACTGAAGGTATAGAGTAACTAACCCCGACTCAATGAATATACGGAATCACGAACCAAAGGTATAAAATTTGAACGTCATAAGGAAGAATTCTTGATAAGTTCACAAGCTCTTTGAAGAACCAATGGAAGAAACAACACACGTGTTTTTTTTTATTATCTCAATTCAATATTCTTCATTGCAAAGAGTTCATGCTATTTATAGAATATAGTTGAGAAAAAAAGGATTACAAATCAGCCCTTAATTGATGGGCAATCAGCCAATCAATTAGTTAAGTCAAAAGATTATTCAAAAGACTACAAATTAGCCCTTAATTAATGGACAATCAGCCAATCAATTAGCCAAGTCAAAAGACTACAAATTAACCCCTAATTGATGGACAATTAGCCCATCAAGATCCTTGCCTGTTTTAAAAAGGAGTTTGTCGCGCCTCGATTTTTGGGTGTCTAAGGTCCTTTCAGCTTGGAGACAAAAAGCACAGAACTCTGTTACTAGAACTTATCCTCTTAGAAGGACAAGTGTGACTAGGTTTGACTAAGGGCTTTTTAGAAAAATAAGAGTCGCCACCTAACTTGATTAAGGTGAGTTAGGGCACCTAAAACTAAATGTTAATCCAAAAATTAAACTTAGGGTTTTTTGGAAAAGGTTTTGAAAACTCCCTCAAGAGAGGGTTTTTAAGAAAATAGGTTATTTGGCAACCTTTCGAAAGATTTAAGCCCTTTTGAAAAATAATTCCATTTTGGTCGTTTGAAAACAGAAATCTATGGTTCGGGGGTTGGTTACGTGTAGGGAAGATATCCTTAGATCATCACCCTACCCGCCCTTTCGGTACCTACATGTCTAATCATCATTTGTTCACTCACTAGAATAATCAGTTACCATTGTCCACTTAATATCCACTTTAAAATTTTGAAAATGGGGTTTAGTCATCACTTTTCGGATGGATGATGCATGATGCAAGTTTTTGGAATAAGTTTGAAAATATGGGGGGTTTTGAAAGAGTTTGAAATAGAAATTTTGAATTAATTAGAATTTTTAAAAAAGGGATTAGAGTTGAAATAAAAATTATGACCGCACCATTTTAGGTTGCCTACGTATCTCATTTGGCGAGAATCAGGTCATTCGTAGTTCGGGCAAGAGCCCGATGGAAAATAGGCGCATTAGGGCCTTTGGAAGGTTTAAAAACACTTTGGGGTCTTTGGAAAAGTTTAAGACACTTTGAGGTCTTTAGAAGTTGAAGACTCTTTGTGGTATTGAAAGTTTTGACTTGAAATTGGATGGTGGCGTATTTTGAAAATGTTGTTGGATCGACTTGAGGGAGTTTTGAAAGAATGCTTAGGCATAACTCAAAAGAAATTGAAAGTGTTTTTTGAAATCTTGTTTTGAAAACATTGAAGGCATGACTTTAGAATGTTTTAATGAATTAGTTTTGAAAAGTGATTTTTGAAAATGGCTAAGGGTTTGGAATCTTAATATGGACAACCTTGGAGGTTATTCTTGATATATCACTTTTTCTTGGAATCCCTAACCATGAGAGGGCTAGGGACACCTTAGGTTTGTGACCTTTTGAAAATATTTTTAGAAATGCCTTGAAGGTGGAGTGTAAGAACATTTAAAGAGTTTATGGAGTTAGTTTTTTGAAATCTAGAGTAGTAGGAGGTTTTGGAAAAATGGGTTATGAGAATAGTTTGAAATTGAGTGATCATTTAGAAAAGGGTTCAAGAGTTGGAACCTTGAAGTGTACTAGCCTAGGTTGGGTTAGCCTAGGGTTAGGGGTGACCTAAGGTTAACTAACTTGGGTTAGTTTAACCTAGGATTAAGATGACATATGGTTAGATAACTAAGATTAGGTTAACCTAAGGTTAAGGTGACCTAGGGTTAGCTAACTAGAGTAGGGTTAACCTAAGGTGAGTGAGCTAGGGTCGAGTTAACCTAGGGTTGGGCAACTAGGGTCAAGTTAACTTAGGGTGGGACAACTAGGGTCAAGTTAACCTAGGGTTGGACAACTAGAGTCACGTTAACCTAGGGTTGGTCAACTAGAGTCAAGTTAACCTAGGGTTAGATTGGAAAATAGTTTTGAAAGTTGGTTTGATGCACTTTTGGAAGGAGCTTTGAAAAACAAAACATGTTATGCAATGGACTTGGGTGGACAACCCTTTTAAGATCATTTCTATAAAAATTTTGATTCTAATCAAGAGTATGGTTTATATGGTTGGTGTTTGGAAACCATTCTAATGGAGGTTTCCTCATCGCCATTATAACCATTATCTTGACAAGAGTATAAGGGGTCAAAAATCAACATGACGACAACTTTTTGAAGCACCATTTTTAATGCAAAGATGGAGATAATGCATTTTTTAAAATCATCTTTGGAGAAAGATTTTGAAAACTATTTTCCAATGGAACCATTCTATCAAGAGAGGGTTCATATGGCCAAACAAAAAGGAGACCACTCAAGAGAGAGTTCCATGGGGCCATTCCAACCACTACACTTAAAAGAATGGAAATCGTTAAAATTAGAGAATTAGAAAGCAACCCTTATGCAAGTTAAAATATCATGATGCCAAAGTGAGAGTTAGGAGGTTAGTAGGGGATCTTCTAAGGCATAATTTTTAAAGTCACATCCTAAGCTTCAAGGAGCCAACTCTTGGAACAATTTTTGAAAGAAATATAGAATTTGGAAATGACATGGAACTAAGAGTAATGTAAGCGTTGTAGAACATGGCAATAAGCATAAAAATGAAGCCAAGCACACAAGACATGATCAAAATAGTAATATGCAAGGGGTTATGATAACATACAAGGCTTTTAGGCTACACCACATAAACAAGGGAGTCCTAGGCTATACCATCTTAAAGTAGGCTAGTGAGAGGTCCCCCTACACGGTGGCTATCACTTGCTTTCCTCTAGGCATGATTTAAGAGTCCTCTTAGCTCAAGCATGCAAGAATGAAGGGTTGTAAATGAGAGTTAAAATAGAAAATAGCCTAAGTAGCCCAGGAGGGAGAAGAGAAGAGTGGGGGAAGACACAAATGTAAAAGGGATACCACCTTTTACCTTCAACACACTTGTAGTCTTCAATGGATACCTTGATTGGAGCTTGAATGACTTCAAGAGGGTTTGAGGGGCTGAAATGGAGTGTGTAATGGTGTATAAGGCCTTGTAGGTGAAGTGTATAGGCTTAAGGGAGGTAGAATCTAGCCTAAGTGTTGGAGGGGTGAAATATATGTAAGGATTCAAGATTCTGGAGCAGTTTTAGTAGAGCTTCGCATCAATTTCGAAGATGGAATATGCAAAGGGGTGGTTTGGTATTTATAGGCATTCTGGAACAGGCCTGGCGCATATGCTACATGCGCTTGGCCAAAATTTGACCCAGTGCATGTAGGACATGCGCAGGTACTGTTCCATTGCCCGAATGACACGTGGCACCCTGTGTACTGGTTAAATCTCAACTGTTGATCGAAAGTTGGTCGACTTGATCAAAATTTGAGCGCATGTAGCATACGCTCCATCACTAGAAAGGTTCGTCCAAATTTTGCCTCGATAATTGCACCAACCGGGAAGGTTTCAAGAGAATTCGTTGCACCCACGGTGTTCCCTTAGGGTTTCTCATGAACTTTCATGCTTCGAAAAGTTTGAATTACGTCCGAAAATATGAGATATCATATTGGGAAGTGTGCAAAAAAGGACATCTTTGCAGAGCGTCTGTGATACGCTCTGAGGGTGTTCGAAAGTAGCTGTTTTCGTATTGCATGATCAAGGTCTTCAGGAAGCAGTCTTTTCGATCAGACCGTACCGATGGAAAGTATTCTAGAAATACTTTCAGGAATTCCCAGATTTACGCATTTCTCAAGTCGTTTGACGGTACATCTTGATTAGGGAATCAAAGAAAAAGTCAACCTTGATAAAGCGTCTGCGAGACACTCCAAGGGTTGCTAAAAGTTATAGTTTTTGCACCATACGATGGAGGGCTTCAGGAAGCGATTTATCCGATCGAGCCGTATCAATGGAAAGATCTATGAACGAGCTTTCGAGAATTCCCTGATTTACGCATTTCTCAAGTCAGTTGACGATGCGTTCTAACCAGGGAATCGAGAGAAAAGACAATTTAAGCGAAGCGTGTATGAGACGCTCCAATGAACTTTTATCGAGTCGTGAGCGTTTAATGTCGTAGGGTCCTTCTCGGGTTAAACAAGGGTGTATGGTGAAGCCCTTTGCTCGAAATCCCAAGACCGGTGCTATTTCGGGGCATGTTTGGGTTGCTAAGGGCAAAAAGATCATTTTGGCCAGGATTGGCTGGAAATGGTTAGGAATGATTTGGTGTGTTGTGTTAAGCATGTAGGGTTGTTCAGGAATGGTTTGGGGGAGTCTTTTATCGCTGGACGAGGTTTGTGCGGTGCTGAGGCGTTCAGGGGCAAAACGGTCATTTTGACCGAAGTGAGCCGGAATTGGACCGAATAGCGTGCGAGGGACGCCTAACAGTTTAGTAACATTTTAAAAAGGTGGACTTATCATTTTGAGGGATTTTGAACTTTCCCAAAACGCGCCTGGAGGCCCAAGGGGCAGGTTTGGTCATGTTTCACCGAGTCGGGCTAGTAGGCACCGGTGTTGACCTAGGTGTTGGTTCCCGAGACCGCCCGGTCTTAGAAAACTACCTGTGCGGTGTTGGTCTCTAAGAACGCCCAGTTTTAGAGAGCTACCCGTAGGGGTGGTGTTGGTTCTTGAGAATGCCTGGTCCTCGAAAGCTACCTGGAAGGGTGGTGTTGGTCTTTGAGAATGCCCGGTCTCGGAGAACTACCAAATGACAGACATTCTACATTAGTAGGCTAGCAGATGCCAGAAGTGAACCGTCTGGAATTTGATGAGGTGTTGGTCTTCGAGATCGCCCAATCCCGGAAAGCTACCTGGATGGCGTTAGTTTTCAAGATCGCCTGATCCGGAAAGTTGCCTGAAATAATAGTGCTTATGGCTTCAACGAGTCCTTGTGAGCCCGAGAAACGACCAATTGGTTGGATTGGAGATTGAAAGGCTTATCTTGAACCTGCATGTGTTGTACTGTTGAAAAACTTAGCCTGATTGGGCCGAAGATTACCGAACGGGCAAAAATGGGGTGCTTACAGAATTTCTCTTTCCACCCGTTTAAATTTCTCCAAACCCTCTCTTTGATTGCACTAAGCACTCGCCTCTTAACTCGAACCACCATTATTGGCAGCCCAAGTAATTTTCATGACACTGCACTGCAGGGATCCTTAAAATTTGTTTTAAACTTTCCTTATCTTCAACTAAAGTGTTCGGACTAAATGAGAGGGCTGATTTCTCCAAATTAATTTTCTGACCCGATGCTGCCTCATACTGTGATAGAATATCTTTTAGCCTTTGCCCTTCTACAATAGAAGCATCTGTAAAAAGCAAACTGTTGTCAGCAAAAAAAATAAATGAGAGACTCTAGGACCTCCTTGGCGCTGTGTTTTGATCTTGAATTTATGAAAAAAAAAGAAAAAAAAAAAGGACAAGATAATGAAAGAAAATAAAGTGAAATAATTCAATTTTTTTTCTTTTTTGTGTAAGAGAAATAAGAAGATATTTGTTAAAAAAATTCATGTTATGTTTAGTTACTCATAGAAAGGGAATATGTATAATTAATTTCAACTCATTTCATTTTTTTGAACCAATCCACGATCCCAACATAGCTTAAATGTCCTTTTCTCAATTAATTATTGAAATGTTTTATATTAAGTAAGGCTATACAAATAGCATATTTGTACAAAATTTTCGTACTCTGGTATTTCTAGTTCTTATGTTTCAAACCAAAATACCCATTATTTTGACTCAGAAAAAATCCAAAAACGCCACAGCCGTAAAATGACTCTTACCTGAACTATTTACAACCCAACTCCACTGAGTTTGGTGTGACTCCAGCTTGGGACTTGCAAGCTTCATAATCAAGCTTGTGCTTGGTTTTGTAGACTGGAGAACGAGCTCAATCAGGCAACTGGATGATAACTGAGCAGCCGAAGAGTTAATTTCTTTATTGACTACCTTTGTATAAATGTAATTGAACAGTTTCTGAAGAATGCATCCTTGAATGAAATATCCAAACCTTAACTGGATTGCAATACCAACCATGATGAGGGACTCTTTAAGTACACGCAAGAATTAGCTAGAAAGCTAGCCCTCTGTCTCTGTTTTTTTCTTCTAAAAGGCTAATACAATTTGGAGTTCTAAAATGGAAATACGTAAATTCTGTAGTCCAAACACAAACCAAGTAAATTAGACATATGCCTAAATAAAATGACAATTAGATTTTCGAAAGCAGAAGACCATTTCTGCTTCCATGTTCGATCCAGGAGAAATAGCAGTAGACACATAGTTTAACTTCCAAAAGCAGCAATAGATACCTTGGTAGAAACTGAAGAAAAAAGTGGGTGGTCTTCTCCGTCGAAGAGGGAAAGGCAAAAGTCATGAATATATATATATATATATATATTGTTTTTGAATGTTAAGTTCACATTCCCTGTTCCAAAATTAAGAAACATATCAAATAGACAAAAACATAAAAGCTTTTCCTCGTTACCATAATGCAAAGACTAAAACGACTAGCAATCAGATTTTCCGAAATAGGAGGATCATCAGGTTTGTCTACTTTTACCTAGCTAGAAGAAGAACTTAAAGATGGAAGCACTAGGCTTTTTACGTTCAGCAACTGCTGAATGATAGTTCGAGCAGGCGGAACAAGCTGGAAAATAACTACTTTCTTTTTCTATTAATCTTTTTCCCTTTCTGATACTGTTGTAAGGACATGGTACATTATTACTTGTTAGTGAGGAAGATCAAACTGGAAGACTTGGTTCTGTTTCCTTGCAACGAATTCCTAACACAGCTTTAACAAAGTGTGATCGTGTAGTTAAGTTTCAGAATGAGAGAGAGAGAGAGAGAGAGAGCATTCTCATCATCTATTATGTTCTCTGGTACAAAGCTCGACACATACAGTTAATTGAATTTCCTAACAAACATCCAATTTGCAAGGTGACAATATAACATTATATAAGATTATAAATCCCGACAAAACATTTAAAAGAAAAAAATCAAAACAAAAATAAACGGCTTCACAAATTAAAATCCAGTAAACTTACACACTTGCAAGCTGGCAGGGAGTTCCTTCTCACGTTTGACAAAGTAATTAACAGATAAATGTAATATAGACCACCGTGTGGAACTATCCTAAATATAACAATGGAATAACATATATGATAAAATGAAGACTTTGACAAATAATGACAAGAATGGTGACAATATGATTTTAACTGAAAAGCCCCTACTTCTCTCCTGATATCTAAATTTATCAAATGCTTATTTTCCACTCAAGCAGTAATGCTTTTCTTGAAATGTGTTTAATAAGCTATTCGTTGATGGACAACAAATCTGGGAACTCATTCTTCAACTTGGATGCATCCATTTCTTCGTTGTTGCTACGACGAGGGGCAACGATTTCCTTCGCTTGTTCACCTAGTGTGAAGTTTACCCACTTGACATTGGGGTCGATGTAGTTCTTGTACATCTCCAGAATTTCATTATGGCTTCCATACATATATATATACCCTTGGAGTTCCTTTTGGCCATCTCAATCGAAATAGGTAGAAGCTCATCCAAGACGGTCATGCTGTTAAGGATATTAACCACTTTGTCATATCGAGAAATTTTTGTGATAAAGTTACGTGGATTGCTTAGATCAGATGATATTGCCATTGGGACCCTAAGAGTGCAAACATTATCGTATTCTCTCAGAAGTTCTTCGACCAGCTGGTACAAAAACAAAGGAAAAAATTTGTCTGAATGGCATCTATATTGCAAATTTTGAGACTAAAAAAATATGAATTAGAAAGGATGATATGAGTTACCACGGCTTTGGTTTTCGAATAGAAGGAACCAATGAAGTTGGGTTTGTCTGCCTCCTAATTATATCCAATACCTCTGACCCTATTGGATCGTGTGCAGCATCATACTAAAAAATACAACCAACCATGCAGTAGCAAAATTCATCATTAGAAGCCCATATATGCTCGTTGCAAACGAACATCTGCCAAGGTAAGTGTACCAACAACGTTGGTGCAGATTGTCTCTGGTTTATGAGATTCACACAAATCCACATTGGGTCTACCAGTCACTCCAGCAGCAAGCATTGAGAAAGAGAACAAGGGTAGGCCTGATGCTATGCATATCTGCCAAGAGCTGAGAGCGTTCCTCCAGGCGCCCTTTTTCCATACTCATTGGATAGGGTATTCCTTGCTTCACACACACACACACACACACACACACACACATACACACACAGAACTGCAACGGAAATATAATCTGCATACATCCTTGGCCCCATCAAGCACTCTCCTTAATTTCCTTATCCATCCCAATATTGTAAATGTGGCCTACTTCGCCCCTTGTGGAGAACGATTTCGAAAGCCTCTGCTAGCTACATCCTCACAATTTGAGGTAACTCCGCACATTACATCCATTATCACCATGAATTGGAAGAGGCTTTCCTCTCATGCCCAAGACAATGAATTTGGGAATTAACTTTTCAGGAAACTAATTTGGCCCATAAACATTGTTTCCTCTTGTATAAATCACAGGTAACCCGTATGGACCTTCTGTATGCCATCAACAGAATCTCAGCCGCCGGTCAAAACAGAGTCAAATCCTTTTTGTTATATATCTATATAAGTTTTCGAAACTTTTGATAATTAGTTAAAAATGATTTAAAAACAAAAAATATTTTTGATCTCTCTCTCTCTCTCTCACGCTCACTATCTCAACAAACCAGAGGCGAGCGCTCTGCCTCATTACCATTTCTTTTCTTCTTTTTCATTTCACCTTCTATTATTTATAAAGTAAGATTTTAGTACCACTTTTTTAAGAGTTTTATGTTCCGTTTTTCAAGGGTTTTGCAGTAGTAGTTTTGATTGGTAATTTTGATAAAATTAAATTCTTGTCCTAAATTTAATTTTAAAAAAGGTAGGGGGTTACACAAGAGTTTTACTTTTAGATTAATATTTTTGAGTTATTTATGTTGTTGGGGTAGAAATCATGCTTATAAAATTTCTTTTGTAAATTTTCAATTTTTACATAAATTTGAAAGTTGATTATTATTTAAGTTCTTAACTTTCTTGGTTGGTTCTTACTTTGTTTAGGATTATGTGTTAGTTAATTGATATTTTGTTGATTATTAAATATTTTGAATGAAAATTTAGAGTTTTATCATGTTTAATTACTTGATAAAAATTGAAGGTTTTGTCATAAAATAATTGAATAATGTAATTGGGAAGGTATTTGTGCAATTCATGTGTATCTGAGTTATGTTAAGGTCTTGATTGGTTTAAATAAATTAATTAGATAATTTTGACTCTTGACATACTGTAACATAAGCATAAAAATTTATAATTAAAAATATTTTAATGTCTTGAGTATTTATTAGTAATAATGTTATGGGTTTGATGATTTAGATATTATTAGCTTTGATATTTATCTTCGTCGAGACTTGGATTAAAGTTTATTAGTAGTTAGGCATAGCTGGGTATGGCTGGAAGCCCTGAGCCCTAGGATTTGCATTAGAATAAAAAATCATGTGGCTCATTTGGCGGGATACACGTGTTCTTTGGGTGCGGCCCATAAAGAATAAAATTACTTGAAAACACGCGTCCTTTAAGTGAAATCTCATAAAGAGCGGAAGAGGTTGTAGATGGAATTGTATTCCCTCCCCAGTACTATCGGTTGTATCATGCACTTACATTGAGTTGAACTTAGGTGAGTCCATATATTATTTATTTATTTATTTATGCATTTGTCATTTCAGTTTAGATTTTATAGAGTCAATTTGATTTTCTTGGTATTAATGACTAGATTGTTTGCGGATTGATGTTATAATTATTTAATCTTTATTTGGTTGATTCATGTGTGTGTATTTGTATCCTATCATTGCGTATTGGGTTGAGAGTTAGGATAAAAAAAAATTGCATTTCTTTACTTCATTATATCCTTGTCTATACGCATACACATGTTATCTCATTTTCATTAATTCAATAGCATAACCTCCTACTTAAGCCGTGAAAATACTTACCTCACAACAATTGCAAATAGGCTCTCAGACAGTAGACTTGAGGACTTGGATTAGAAAATTAGAGATCTATTTTATATTTTAACTCCATCTTGTTGTATCAGTTGGTTTTAGTTATTTTACTTTTAAGTTAAATTATACCTTTATCTTAATTTTGAATTTTAATCAAATGATTGTATTATTATTATTTTATTTCATTCAAAGATTTACTTATAGTGGTAGTTTGCCATAACTTAGTTTTTCTTGTAATTTGATTTTGAGGATGGGTTGTGGGCGAAGAAATTTTTGTTTAGAGTTTGGATATTTTGAGAAATTGATATTTTCTTTAAAAATATATTTTACAAAATCGGATTTGTTCAATATATGAATGGACTCAAACAATTTTGTTTCAAAAATTTTTAAAATAAAAACAATCTTTTAAAATGAATTTCAAAATCTATTTTAACTAAAATGTAGCATTGAAACGTTGTACTTTTTATTCCTTCAAACTTGACTTTTATAAAAATTAGGGTGTGATGGCCCCAACTGTAGTTAGTTGCAGAATATTGGTTTGTCGTGAGGAGCTGTGAAGCCTCGTGATTTCCCACAAGTGCATACTCATCCGTTTCTCCATTAACCTTATCTGTGCTTACACGAATAGATCTCTTAATTTGAACGGTGACTTTACAGACCTCCAAAAGGACATGGGTGCCATTAAATGTTGTTTTTCCAAAGGAGTTGTCAACATGGGTCTGGGCTGCAAAGTGCATAATTGTATCGATGGAGTCAGTCAGGAGATTGAATGAAGTTGACTAGCTCAGCACTACCAATATCTCCCTTGATGAACTTGAAATTTGGGGATGATTGAGAAGGCGGCCTGAGGTTCTTCAATCTTCAGGTTTTTACAGTAATCAAGCTTGTCGAGAACAACAATCTTGCACTCGTGGTAGTTCCGGATAAGCTGGTTGTTGGCAATATGGGATGCAATGAAGCCAGCAGCTCGAGCTATGAGAGGATGTTCTTGGGCGTGTTTTTTAGTCATACATATATATATCCAAACAAACTGTACATTCCAACATATATGCAACGGTTTCAGAAACCAAACCAAACCAAACCAATTTACAAACTAAAAACATAGAAGAAACGGGTGATAGTATGATTGAAAACTACATCTTTTATTCCTATAAAAACATATAAATCTCAAGCCTCAGGTGACCTTAATCAAAAAGAAAAATAAACATCCCAAAAAAAAAACCACCAATATTGTTGCCTCTTCAGTCTTTGATGGAATCATAAACCTTAGGGGATTAGTTATGTTGCGCCTTTAGTTAGTTTTGTGGGAAAAATAAATAACTAAACTCTTCAAACCTAAAGTTATTATTTTTTTCAAGAATTTTTTTCCTGGAATACTTTTTCTCATGCCAAACAAAACCTAGCCTGACCATTAAACTAGATGGGGACAAAATATAACTAAACTCTTCACACCTGAATTTGTTCATTTTTTGGGAAATTTTTTCTGAAATTCTTTTTCTCAAGCCAAACAAAACCCAAGATTTGCACTAGCATGACCATTGAACTAGATGGACTAGAAAAGCATTTTGCGAAAATTTACATAGAAACAAACAGAGAACATGGACCAGCGAAATGCCTATGTAGGATATGAAGACAAGCCAAAATAGTGCCAAAACAAGAATTTCAAGGACATTCCATATTTTATTTGCATAAAATGCACACATAAACAGAGAGCTGAATATGCCAAGCAAAATTTCATGGCAGTGTCTTAAACAGAAAATAATAAAACAGGGCTACAAAGTGGTTTCATCTGAAAATGCTACTAAAAAGCAAAATGTCCCAAGCTCATGAAATTTCATTTCTTGTAAGTGTGAGATCTACCAAAAATGACAACAAATACAAACAAGATCTCAATAATGAACCCTAGGATTATAGAAGAACAACAGACAATATTAGCAGACAATAATAACAAATTGACAATAAATTAACAAAAGAACAAACTATAAAATGATGCCTTTAACCAGAACCCACCATAATGAAGCATGAACACATATATTGATATGTGCAATCTAGAAGAGCTGTAATCAAAGCAAATTCATATACAAAAAAATGGGTCACTCTTAAGGATAAAAAACTGAGAGAAAGAGAGAGAAAGTATGATTGACTTACAACTGCGGTTGGGATGGAGCAAGAAAATAAAGAATACTGAAGGAGTAAATTGAAGACTATTTCTTTTTCATTTTTTGTCGATAAATAAGTAAAAGAAAGAGAACAAAGAAGAAGAGCCCAAGAGACTTGGGAGTGATGAGAGAGGTGGTTTAGAATGGACTATATACAAGCTTGCTCTATTGTCCAACAACCTGCAAACCCCACCTCTAATTCTATAATTTCATGATCTCTATGCTTCTATTGATTATTATATTTATACTATAATTATAACGAAGTATTACCTACATTTGGTCAAGTACGTTTGGTGTTTATTATTGTATCTATACTTTTATGATTATTGGTCAGGCCTTTCCGTTTTGATGAAACTTTAGTTTGAAGTATATTACATTTTGGAGAATATTGGTTATTATCATGTCATCATGTTGATTCGTACAACGAATCAATGATACATAGCTATACGAATATGTTCATTCCTAATCATCAAGTTACCATCTTGTTTTAGGCAAAAAAATTTAAATTTTAAACTCGATACTCTTAATTATTAGAATTTAAATAACTATGTGGTTTCAATTATTAGGTTGTTGTACTAATCAATATAATGACGTGTTACCACTGCTGTAGCACTCAACCGCCAACTAATTTAGTAATTGTTAAAGAGCAAAAAGATGTAAATTTAGCATCTTTGAAAAACAATTCGCTTGCTCCCATTATATAAAAAACTACTCAACCTACTCTCTCTTGGGTTGCAATGTTATGTAGGTGGTGATTAGAAATAGGCAAGAGCGATATATATATATATATATATATTAAATGGCTATGTACCGAGATGACCCTACTCATGATTATCAATGACTTCTTATTAGGATGGGTGGCTTCTCCTGTTCAACCCAGCTCATGATCTACCATGAACTAAACAGGAAAAATGGGTTGTTTTGTCCTTCCAAAAATATGATCGGAGATAGGGTGTTTGAACCTAACTTATTTAATAGCTTATAATTTAAAATTATGACTTTTTTTAATAGTGTTTGGGTGATAATAAAAAAAATAGCTTTAAAAAGTGGTTTATATCTAACACGATTTTTTAGAAAATTAATTTGAAAAAGTGACTTATATCTAACACAATTTTTTTAAAAAGTAATTTGTAAAAGTGACTTTTTAAAACTACCTTATAGCTTATGGCTTATAAGTTAGTCACCCAAACACTCCCTAAGATTAGCTTATTTACAAATGAAAACAAATTTAAACTTTACCAATTCAACTTCTCTCTGAAAAATATAATTTAACAATTTCTCTTTAAAATAGAATTACCTAGTCCAAAAATGAGAATCCAATAGGCATGTAAATTTCGTCCACCGGACTCTGCCCAATCTGATTGGTGCTTTGGCCCTATCGGCCTCTCGCTAAAATTCAGGCTGAGTTAATTTCCCGAATCCTAGATAGGCCTAGGCCCAAGACCCTAAGAGGTATCAGGCTGGGCGGGCCTCAGGCTTGGACCATACCAAGCAAGCTAGGCTTTCGGCTTTTTGAGCGGGTTTAATTTTTTTTATTTTTTTTAAATTTCTTCGGACTGATGAAGCGGGCTTTCGAGTTAGGCCAGACTTCAAAATGGGTGGGAAAGGGGTTCTGGGTTGACTGGGTCTAATTTGGGCTTGGACTGACCTTAGACCCAATCGATTGGGGCACGCTTCAGATCAAATTTACATCCCTTACTTGAATGAATTTATTTTAAAAACAACATATTACTAAATCAATCAAACTAAAATTGAGCAATTCATAATGCACTGGCATAGACACTTCTAGCTAATATCAAAAGAAAAAAAAAAAAGAAGGTGATATGGGATTAATTTTATAACTATCTTTTGACTTACGAAATGGGATTAATACGTAACATAATTCTTAATTTTTATTTTTGACTTAAAATAAAGATAAAATAATAAAAATGATGGTGCGTCAAGAAGAATTGACGTTTATTAAATACATGGAAAGGAGTATCTCATTGGGGTGTACGTATCCCTCCAAATCTTAACCTCCATAATTTGCAAACTCTTTATCTAATAGTATAACGTTCGGATAAAAATAATCTTGTTTTACCACCTTCACATTCTCCCTCTTTTTCTTCGACGCGAGCACAAGAGCACAAAGAAGAGGAAGAAACCATAGTTGGTGATGATGAAGACAATAGGGCGCACGTCGAAGAGGTCGTCGTAATGTTATCCTTGAAATGAATTTGTGAGTTGCATAGCATTACTTTTGAAAAAAATAAAAAATAAAAAAATAAACTACCCCGAAATGACTTCATGTCTTATTCGGTTCAATTTTAGTGCTATGTGGCATGAATACATGTAGCTCATACAAAAACCACTAATCTCATTTATTTATAACTGAGAATTAAAGCTATAAAGTTCGTATCCGTCGTAATATACATTATACAATATAATGCATTACAATAACTAAGAAGCATAGAATTCCATCACAATTAGTAACACACACAACCTAAGAAAAATAAATCACAAACCAAACTGAAAATGGCTGGATATATATATTGGAAAATAACTTATTAGAAGGTGATTTTTCAGGCTGTGGGTTTGAGTCGACCCACTTCTTTTGAAGAAATGGGCCTGAGCAGCAGCTGCCGCCACCTTGTTGGAGGGCAATGAAACTATCTGTGACTTGCTAATTGGGTGTGAAAGGAAACCTCTTATCCAACATGGAAGCTGTTCCTTCTCCGTAGAACGCCCCAAACCCATCGGTACGAGAATTTGAAAGTGCGTCCTGCTGCAAGCTCATATTTGCTCCCAACCCTGGAAGTGGAATATTCCACCCACAGTTAAGTACCCCACCAGCCCAGCACTACTCCCGATATGAGTCCTCCTGGGTGACTCTTCCAGTAAGTGCATGCATGCATGCAGTTGACAACCATCAAATATTTTGAGCATATATATATATATATATATGAAAAAGCTAGCTCACTTTATCTATTAGTGTTTAGAAGATATTAACCTAGATCAATGTTAAAACTATCACGAGTTAGGTATACTTACTTAAATGTAAAGTAATAAAACGTAAAGTAAACTGAAACTAATGACACAAGAAACTTTTCTCGTGAAAATCCAAACTAGAAAGAAAACCACGTGTCCATTTCACCGGACAAAGATTTACACTATAATACCGTTCAAAAGTTACAAGACACTTATAACCCAAATCCCCAGTTGAATCCTCAATCTCTAAGTAGATTTGTACTTGCTCGATTTCATGATTCATCGTTACTTATGCACGATCACCGCTCAATTTTCTTACAGCAGATTTGTGTCTCGAACTCCTTCAAGACGTTCAATCTCTTCAATGGTGTTGAAAGATTGAATGCTAAAAAATTATTTATGAGCCTTTAGAAGATGGGTGAAACTTCTCTTAATGTATTTTTAATTGTGGCAGCTTAGATTGGTTCTAGGGAAGTGTGTTGGGCTTTAAATAGGCGCAAAAACCCTAGTGGCACAATTCTTGAGAATCTAGATTTTGCGCAGCTCGATTCCGTAAGAACTAGTGAGGATCCCAGGAGTTCAATCTCAGATTTTGCATGCTCACTGTTTTTGCCATCGACATCTCGGAGGATCTCGCGAAATCCTGCCTATTTAGCATGCTCACTGTTTTTGTCCTTAATATCCTGCGATATCCCGCGAGATCCTTCGAAATTTATTTATGTCTCTCAAAGTTTGTATATTTGCCCAAAATATATCATACAAGTTTCTCTTAGCATGAGCTTGTATTAATAAGTTTCAAATCTTTCGAATACTTGTAATTGATATCCCAATTTTTCAAATTATATTAAACAAGACTTGGCATGAAATTTAGCCAATTATATAACCTTACAATATATATGAAAACATTACAACTTTTATATATTATTTATTGTTCATCACAGCTTAAACTTGTGCCTGTTATATATTATATAAGTTACTTACTCGTAAAAGGTGGTGAATTTGGATATGGAACAAATGGAGGGGGCCAGGGTATTGAGATGCCAGGAGAAATTGTAATTACCAGTCAAATAGTCAAATGGTAAAAAAGTAAGTTGGGTTCTTTTTGTAATTATATGAAATTTTTTGAGTTTTATTATAAAATAATTGAATCATGTAATTGCCTTGGTGTTTGTGTGATTCACGTGTATGTAAGTTTTGTTTAAGATGTTGGTTGGTTTAAATAACTTAATTGGATAATTTTGACTATTGACATAATACAAAATGGACATAAAAAATTAATAATTAAAAATGTTTGAATGTCTTGAGTATATACATGAGTGATTATATTATGGGTTTGGTGATTCAGATAGTATTGATTTTGCCTCCGTGTGGTATTTATCTTGGTTAAGACTTGAGTTAAAATCTATCGGTAGTTGGGCATGGGCTTGAAGCCTTGGCCATAGGATTTGCATTACAATTAAAGCATGTTGCCTCATTTAGCAGGATACACTCGTCCTTTAGGTGCGGCCCATAAATAATGGAATTACTTGGAAACAAGAATCATTCAGGGGATATTCCATAAAAAGCAAAAGAGGTTAAGGTGGAATTGTATACCGTCTTCAGTACGGCCGATTGCATGTATGTACTTGTATTGAGTTGGACTTGGGTGAGTCATGATATTTTTATTTATTTATTTATACATTTATCATTTCAATTTTGATTTTATAGAGTCAACTTGATCTTGTTGTTGTTGGTAACTGGATTGTTTGTGGATTGATGTTGTAATTGTTTAATTTTTATTTAGTTGGTTTCTGTGTGTGCTTGGAACATATCATTTTGGCATCAAATTGGGAGATAGGATAAAGAAACTGCATTTCTTTACTCTCTTGCATTATTATCTGTACACTTGCATATTTCACCTCATCTTTATTAACTCGATAGTATAACCTTCTACTTGAGCAATGAAAATGCTCACTCTACAACTGTTTCAGGTGAGCCCTCGGGTAGCAAACTTGAGGATTTGGATTAAAACATTGGAGTCCTACGTCATATTTTGATCCTATATTATTGTATCTTTGCGTTTTAGTTATTTTTCTTTACTATTGTATTCAACTCCTATATTTTCACTTCATTTTAGTTGGAATTTCAATTAGATGACTGTATTATTATTATTATTATTATTATTATTATTATTATTATTATTATTATTATTATTTTGTATTCAAAATTTTAATTTATGTTGATAGAATACTATGACTTAGTTCTTCTTATAATTGGGGTTAGAGTTTAGGTTGTCGTTGGAGTTTAGATGTTTTGGAGACTTGATAGTTTTTTTAAAATAGGTTTTAAACAAGTTTTCATTAAAACGAATTGTTGAAAATATGAATAAACCCACACAGTTTTGCTCTAACAATTTTCAAAATAAAAATTATCTTTAAAATAAATTTCAGAATTTATTTTAACTAAAATTTGACGTAAATCTTAATTTTAATTTAAACTTTTTAATGTTATATTTTTATCCCTTAAATCTCAGCTTTTGAAAAACTACGGAGTGACAGGAATCGTTGGACTGGTCGTTGGGGTTATGGTGACCGGTGGTGTTTCAATGATTGGTGTTGGCGGAGGAGTACCACCAGTGCCAGCAATTGGAGGGGAAGTTGGAGGTGAGTCGTAGTATCCACCACCACCTCCACTTGGCGGCAGGGTTTTCACAGTTAGACGGCGGTGACCTTCCATAGCTACCACCGCCTCCATGTGATGGACTCTTGTGTGAACCTGTAATTTATATATATGTGTGTGTGTGTGTGTGTGTGTGTGTTTAACCAAGTATTAGCCCCCTCACATGTTGACTTTGAGAAGCAAAGCTGTGCAGTGTAGTTTCAATGACTTGGCTTTGTGTTAACCTACATGCATGTTTATTTTAACAAAAAAAAAAAAAAAACCTACAATATATACAACCACCTCGTACCTATGATTTTTTGTGTTGATATTGTTCATTAATTTATTTTTCATTTTTTTCCTAGTTGGGTGAGTATAATCACCACTTTGACCAATATGATTACGTGATTGCTAGCAAGTTGGTGCCAAGGATTGTGAATACGGCTTTTAATCATGCTATAAATTTAGCAATTTTCTTATCAATATATCAGTTCAAATAAAGGGGTCAGAGCTACAAATTTATAGTTTTTACACACCCATACTAATTACTGAAATTTTCTTCTAGATAGAGTCCCTAAAATAATTAAAAGAACTGATGAATTGCATGGCTATATAAGAAGTTGCATTACTACAAGAACTAAAAAAAACAATAATAACCATTTGAGAGAGAGAGAGCACTTGGGGGGCATCCTGCACATGGGTCTTGAGAGTAATAGTTCTTTTGATGTTCGACATTTTCAGTAGACGTGACAGGAATCGGCAAGTTCTAAACAGCAAGCCAACAACCAAAGTTTACATGAGCAGAGAAGCATGCTTGTTTCTCTCCCTCTCCATCTCAAGAAAGAAACAAAGAAAAGAAAGAAAGAGAACTCGGGAGATGTGAGTGCTTTTTGGTTTTAATCTTTCTTAATAGGGCCATCCAGCAGAATATCTTGATCCTTCCTTAGAGGACCTCTTATGGACCAGAGGTGTGGATTATGCAACTCCCATCCTGAAGACTCAAATCATCTGCTTGTGTCCTGCAACACATCATGGCTCATCTGGTCATCTTTACTGGATTAGTGGGGTGTTCAATGGGTTTGCCCTCCATCCCTGGATCCCTTAGCAGACCAGTGATTCAACTTCAAATTTAAAAACCTAGAAAAGGAGGTATGGCAGCCTCTACTCTTGGCATCTATTTCATTTATCTGGAAGCTGAGGAATCAGTGCATTTTCAACAATGTTTCCCCAGATTGGATGAGTGATGTGTATGAAATCAAATCTCATTCCGCCCTTTGGACACAAGCTAGGTAAGCAACCATTGCCTATTCTGTGGACGATTTCATATATCGTATTGAGAGTGTTAGGAATAGCTTCTAAGGATTTCTACCTTGATTTCCAGAAATCATTTCTACCTTTATGGTGTTGCATTAGAGAGACCAATTCAGTGGGTGTGTATGGGTTGGCCTCTTTACATTTTATCTCTACAAATAGACCCATTAGATTTTTAGAGGGTTTATGGGCACTGGATTTAGGAAGACAGATAGTTAGATTTGCTTTTACAGAGAGAACGTTTGTGTTTTTTAGAGTGGGTCTTTGGTTGACTAAAGGGAGAGCAAAATGTTGAGAAATCCACAGAGACAGAGAGAGAGAGAGGGGGGGGGGGGGGGGGGGGGGGGGGGGGGGGGGGGGGGGGGGGGGGGGGGGGGGGGGGGGGGGGGGGGGGGGGGGGGGGGGGGGGGGGGGGGGGGGGGGGGGGGTGGTGTGTGGTGTTGTTCGACTGAAGATGCTGGTTAGTTGGCTACTAATAGTTTCTAGAGAGAGGAAAAGATGGACTGAGATAGTGATGGGTTTGTGAGCTAGTTGTAAGGCAAATATTGGAAAGAAATAGAGGAGGGAAGGCATTGGGTCTACACTCTACAGAGAGAAGCAGAGTTACTGGCGAATGGAGGGGTGTTTCAGCTTGGTGGTTGACCAAGTCACGACGTGCTACAGGGAGGTGGTGCAGATGAGAGAATGTGCTATACCCATTACCCACACGATACTCCCTCTCTCACTCTGGTAAAACACTCAACAATCCCTCTCTAAACTTCTCTGTCGAACTCCACTCTTTCTATCATTCAAAACCCAAGGCCTTTAATCACTACTCTTTTGTATAGTGAGATGTAGTGAGAGATTGGAAGCATTTAGAATTATTATGAGCTATTGGTGGATAATTCAAGACTGTAACAACCCATGGCTGAAACTTAACTTTTGATTGAAAATGTATGTGATTTTACACATAAAGAAAATTTAAACCACTAATTTTATTATCAATTTTTTTTATTTTGCCTGTGAATTTACAACCTCATCTGGCTCCTAATATTGGGATTTTAAGCTACCCTCGGATTTGACTGTGGAAGGCTTGGAATTAAGGTCTCAAACTTCCCGTCTTCAACACCTTCAAACAATAACAATCAACGTGAGAGATGACCATTAATTCAAATTACTACAATTACCTCATTCTCAAAACATTTGTTTATTCTTTTTTCTCATGCAATTGGACTTCCATAGGTAAAATACAAATAGTTTAATACCAGTTGGCAAAGGGGGTTAGCTGCATGTATGTTTTTGAAAGTTTAGGATTGATAAAATTGTAATGAAAACAAATTCCATTAAGTAGTTTTTATTTATTTATTTATTTGAATAATACAAAAATGTGAGAAGTAGGGAATAATAAATTCTTATTGTGAAATTTTCCTTCAACAAGCTTATCTTAATGATATATAGCATTTGACATGTATTTGTATATTGACCGTGTTATTGGAAAATTATTATTCCTATGTATTGAATTTTTTAGATTTAGGGTTTGTTTGATACTTCACGAAAAAAAGGAAAGACAAGGATACTTTCTATTTCTTTCGTTGATTTCCAATCTAAAAGGGAAGAGCAAATTATTTTCTTACCACTTTCCCTCTAGTTTCTTTCATCTTTTTTATTCCTTTCTCTTTTCTTTCAATTTCAAACAATCGAAGCTCAATTTTCTCTCATTTTCTTTGCAAATCAAATAAATGAAAGAAAATCTCTTTTATAAATATTTTTTTCTTTCATTTTCTTTTTTTTCTTTTTCCTTTTCCTTTTCCTTTTCTTTCCACAAGAATCAAACACACCCTTACAGGTACTCATAGTTGGCCAACTTGAGTAGATACTTATAGTTGGCCAACTTGCTTTCCAGAATATGGATTGGACCCGGACGATTTAATTATCTTATTGTCAAATTATTATATTTTCTCTCTTGAGTTTCTCTCATTACAATATCACATTGACAATAAAGATTAAATGTCTGGGAATGAGTTCAGGGTAACACACTTGACTTGAATTTGGATTTGGGTAGTTCTTGGATTGGAATAAAATTCTTACTTAAATAAATTTGTATTCTATTTTTTTATTTTAATTATTAATGTCAAGATAGGATGGTCAAATTATTAAGTTTTTAATGTGTTTATTTGATATAGAAAAGTTCAATTTATTTATTTTATTAGATGTTAATTACATGATATATAAGTACAGATATAGAGCAATTGCATCAATGGTTTGTTGTTGCATGTATCAAGAAAATGTTGGGAGATTGGTATGCATATAAATAGTTAGGTGTTTTGATTGAATTACATAAGTTATTATTGTTATTTTTTGTCAAACAAAGAATTACAAGTGATTTAACCGTGAGTTGTTATTGTTATTTTATAAATAAATAGATAATTACAAATGTATTGTGTGTGCAAAACTGCTAATATATATATATATATATACCCATACGACGTGGACTAGTAATTGGTATGGACGAATGCCACATTTCCGTCTGTAGGAAGGATTGGGATATCACCCTCAAAGAGAAGCTAGCGAGAGGACATGTATGTAACCTTATAGCCTGACCAAGGGCTAAGAGATACCTAGTTACCTTGGAATTGGATACAAACCACACGTTAACCAGAGTACTACTCTTCCATCCGTGCACAAATTCTCTATGTATAATAGCAAACCAAAGAGCAAATGAATGAAAAAAATTCCAAGAAATTCTCTATGTATGAAGCAAACCAAAGGGGAAAATCAACTAAAAGAACCAAAAGCCACAAACTACATAAAGTGCCCCACTAGAACTTTTAGGTTACGTTTGGATTTTGAAGAAAGAATTTAGCGTTAATTGGTTACGCAGAAGGACTAAAATTTGGATTTCATAGTTTAGACACAGGTTTCAAAATTGAATTTAAGAGCTCATTACAATGGATTTTGAGATAAAAACATGTAAGTGCTTATTTGAAATCCTTCATAGGACGGATAAAGTTCTATATATCTTCCGTCTCTAATCTTCTATCCTCTCCCTCAAAAATTTCTCAATCTATCTTTGTTGGCTAGGTCTCGTATACGTCTATAAATTGTAACCTCAAAATCTCTAGCTCATTTCAAATACATCCATCCAGTTATGAAAAAAAAAATAATAGTGATAATAATAAATCCATCCAAATGAAGCCTCCTAATGTGATTTATCACGGTAACCATAGAGTATAATAGAATTATTTTAAAGAAATATGAGCCATCATATTATGTAAATAAATCCATATGAGGTTTATGTTGTTAGGTTTTTTTTTTCTAAGAACCACAAATACTTTTAAAAAGGAATAGTATGTACTCATTGGGCACGCATTCAAACGTCTCTTATTATTTTTTTAAATTTTTTTTATAAGGATACGCTTCAAACACTTGAGGGATACACATGTTTATGGCTTGCACCGTGTTTCCAATACGTAGATACAATGAAACTATTGCAAGTTTGAATAAAATAATTTAAAATTTAATTGTAAAATAAAAATTAAAAAAAATGTATCTAATTTGACGCTTAATGTACATAATACAAGAATTTTAATTTTAATCAATATGATCTTGCAATTTTTTTATTTTTGTCGTGTTGTCCTCGTAATGTGTCTTATATTTTTTTAAAAATTATTAGGCCGACATTTCCGTGTATTTGTGTTGCGCATCCATGTCCTGCTTACGGCTTTGTAAAACCAAAGTTGTTCTAGCAACAATAGAATAATTTCACGAATAAATTTGTGTCACTGCATTAGATGAATAACGCCATCTGAGATTCATGTCTTCAGGCTTCTCATAACCAAAGTTGAGAGAGAGAGAGAGAGAGAGCAGGCAGGGGGAAGGGATCCAGACAAAATTATTCAGCTAACAAGTTTCATTCACGGCTTTGTGTCACGTCGTCTTACGGGAAGATTGATTAATAATTATCAAAACCTGGTATAACGTAAAGGACTGTTTGGTTATAAATGGAAGTAGTAGCTAGTGTTGTAGCTTTTGGGAATTAAACAAAACCAATTCAACCAAAACTGAAAATGATCGGAGATTGCCAATTAATTCAAAGTTTTTATGACTATATTGACAACCAACCCTCCTTTCTTTCGTATGGATAGACCACCCCATTGCCATTGGTGGAAACCAGGCTTAGTCTTTTATTTGCTTCCCTTTTCTTTTATAAAAAATTAATTTGATCCAACCTCCTGATGATGAGTAATTCAAAGTTACAAAGAGACTGGCATGCATGCATGCATGCATGCAGTTTAATGAACGGAAACAAGCATATGTGGTGTGGGTGTTTGTTTCTCACTCTACCAAACCCTCTTTGAATGATTTAACTTTTAGCAATTTCAAAGAGAGGTTGTTTTACTTTGTCTCTTATGAAAGAGACAACTAGGCCATTCTGACAATACAAACTTGAGTGCCTAGTGAGTGAATACCATTAGTAACTAATGGATTTATAGATTGTATTTATTTGTGTAGCCTTAGAAGGATGATCCTACTATTGGTACGAGCTGTCCATTCAAAAACTCATCAAGGGCTAGTTGGCCATTTGCATGGTTTAACTTCTCTTTCTTCATTTAACACAAGCCTCGCATTTACTATTCTTGAAGTTAAATAGATTATTGATGGAAAGCGGGCATGCGCGCGCACGCGTTAAAAAAGAAGGAGCATATACATCAACTTATAGAATTGGAATAGCCCACACAAGTGCTTCCTTCATCAACGCAAAGGTATTTCAGTAGTTCATATGATTTTTATGTTAAACATGAGGTCTTATATTTAATTTTTGCTCATGCTCCTTTATACTAATCATTATTTGTGTTGAATTGAGCCTTTCACTTCATCTTAAAACTACTCATTAAAATAATTTTACTTTTTTTTTGTCATTTCAAAATAACTTTTTAATTGCAAAATTTTTAGTTTTCTTTGCTCTATTTGAAACCTAAATTTTCGGTAAAAAAAAAAAATGTGAAAAAAAAAAGAACAAAATAAAAGAGTATTTTGTTTTATTTTTCTTTACGTTTAAGTGAAATAAACTTATATAAGATTACAATTTATGCTCCTGACAATAATACATAAAAGATTTTGTGGATAATTGAGTTGGCTTCAATAATTGTTTACTGAGCTTAAAACATCGCTATTTTCTCAACGGTTACATGTTCAAACTTACTTGCAATAGTAGTTATGTGAATCAGATAATGTTGAGAAGAGGCTTAATGTCACTTGCACTTCCGTGGAGCTGTGATAATAGATTCTCTCTTTCTAAATTAGTAGTTATGGCTCAAATTAAATATTTCGCAGAGCAGGTAAAAACTCTTATAGTCACACTCAAGAGAGTTACTATGCTAATTGCTCCTACCCACCTTTTACTCAACCCCTAAAAGAAAAAAAAAAACTCATTTATAGCTTATTTGAAACTTAAGAAAACTTACTGTTTATTTTTTTTTGTTTAAATTTACTTAACAGGGAAAAAAAAAAAAAGAAAAAAAAAGTAAAAATTTTAAATTACTCCCTCTTTCTCTCTCTTTTTTTCTTTTACTATCCTCTCATTTTCTTCAAGAAACAGAATAATTTTCCTTTCATTTTCGCTTTCCCTCCCCTCCCCTTTCGTTCCCTTCCCAAGTTCCAAACACGCTCATTTTGGCTGAGACATTTTTCTGAGTACTGTGATAGGAAGATATCCCGCCACTAAACCCATAAGCCGTGTAATCTTAAGGAAGCCCATCATGTCATCGCTCTGATCATCCACCATGAAAGACACTCTCGAACCCCAAGAAGTAACCCAAAGAAGAAGAAAAAGGCAAATGACTGGTCGCGGTGGTGATTCTGAGCAACCCTTCTTCTGCTTCAAAATGGGGACGCAGGTCGAAGTGAGCAGCGACGACGAAGGGTTCAGAGGCGCGTGGTACGTCGCCACTATCTTGGATGTACCTTCCAAGAAGAGGAAGAGGAATAGGAAGAGGCATACGAGCCACGAGCAGTTCCTGGTTGAGTATGAAACTTTGTTGGCCGACGACGATGCCTCGACGCCCTTGACGGAGTTCGTCGACGTCTCCTTCATGAGGCCTTTGCCTCCCACCGACGGCGACGACGACCAACGACGTTCTTTTGAGTTGGACGAGGTTGTCGATGCTTTCTACAGAGATGGGTGGTGGACTGGCGTCATAACCAGAGTCGTCGGCGACAACGGCTCCACGTTTGTAGTCTCCTTTCAGAATCCTCCGGACGAGATAGAGTTCGCTCGTTCCGAGTTACGGGTCCATCGTGACTGGGTTGATCGCAAATGGGTCAGGCCTGCAAAGCAGGTCTAACACTTTGTTTCTCTGATTTTCAGTGGTTTTTTGTTCTTCTCATTTTTTTCTTGCTTTTCTTGGGGGTTTTATGCTCGTGATCAATGGGTATTTGCTTCTGCTTTTTGCTGTTTTGTTTTGGCATCCACATTTTGGGGGTTTATACCATAGTTACGGGAAGCCGAAGCGGGAAAAGTTAGGGAAACGTAGCGGAAAACACATCTAAAAAATATAGGAAAAAACGGAACAGAAACAATTGAGAAATTTAATAGGAATCTTATTAAAATTTTTTTTGCCAAACTCAAAAGGAGAGCTTTAAAAAACTTAGTGGAGACATACTTAGTGAGACTTCATAATCTCTATGTGCTATATTCTATGTGGGTACATTCCTTGGTAAATCTACTTTCTTAATGTACTTTGGCATTAGTTTTTATCTATTTTAGACTAATGCCTTATTACTTCATGAATCAGTAGATATTAAACGTCTATCCTAAACAGAAAACTCTTATGGCATCCTCTCAAATTATTGTATTTTGGTGTGGGAGGTCTTGTTATATACTTCAATATTCTCCTTTTTGTCGTCTGTGATCAATTCTAAATTTTTGTGCTAGAAAAATCATTTTGTAATCTTATTATACAGAATATTATAGAATGTTTCTCTAATGTCTGAATTGGTTTTCTTTCTTAATTAGTCCCAATTACAAAGGTATGAGAATAAGTCCATTCTAATATATTTTTATTGGATGGCTTGGTAAACATTGTTAGTTCCATTTTGTAACAACTTAAGCTTGATATACATGGTATCAGAGCTTTTGTTCCAGCAGGACTATGGTTCAAGTTTTGTGATTTGCATTTGTTCCTCAGCTATGTTTGTTATTGCCACCCATTCAGTTCTGTTTGTTCATCTCTCCACATGTGTGATGGGGTTGCACACGAGGAGGAGTGTTGGATGGCTTGATATGCATTGTTGGGCCAATTTCCATATAGCTTAAGCTATTGGGACAATTGGCGGTCTAACAATTTAATTTTATGGTGTTATTCTTCAAAAAATATTTTGTAAACCTTATGTTGTATATTGGGCTCTCCATTTTTTTTTTTCTCCCAGGTTTCTTCAATTATAGCTCCTAAATCCTAGATTATTACTGTGCCAATAATCTGCCTTTGAATTTATCACTATGCTCCCAAGTAGCGGCCCTTATATTTCCATTGGACATCCTAAAATACTCAGTGCATGAGTTGATTGCTATTCTTGAAATATATTATACAACTCGCTATTTTTCAGGAAGTTGGTTTGATTCGCTTTTCCTATGTTAGATTTATTCATACATGACATATTAAAGGGCAACTTATATGGGTACAGAATTGTTATCTTCATGTCTGTTAGAGCTCTCATTTTTGATATACTTTGCCCAATCTGTTTCTTACTTATCTTTGGAGCTACCATAAATTCTTCTTCCATGGTTGCCAATTGGAAGATGTTTTAGAAGTACTTGGGCAAGCTTTTTGGACTGATCTAGCTACCAAATTTGCTTGGCATTTTTTGGGAACCGTACTGAGTTTTGATGTGCGTGCGGCAATTCGCTTAGCTCACTGGTTTCAAGAATTGAAAATTGTTGCTGTTTCCTGGATGTCAGGGCTCATATATATTGATTAACTCTTGCGCATGCTTTCAACTTTCAACTTACCTCATTCTAAAATTTATTTAATAGGTTTTGTTCATTTACAAGGAGCAGGTTTGAGAAAGAATTAGTTTAGTTTCTCTTCTACTACAATATTATTATTATAAGTTAAAAACTGTGAATGACAGATTTGAATCTGGCAATGAGCTCCATTGAAACCTAAGAAGCATAGACACTGACACGGTATGTGTATGGACATGGGACATGACAATTTTTAAAAAATAAGGACATAGACTGGGCGGGGATACGGCAAAAATATGTTTTTTTAATGTATTTTATTTGCTATATATATGAAATAACATCCACAAACCATCAAAGATGTAAACAGAAATTATATTGATTTAACATGAAAAATATCATTCAAACCATAATTTAATCATCATTTAACATAAAACATGATGAAAACAAGTTTACAATTTAGACTTGCAATGTGTTTCATTTGTGTCTAAGTGATGGATATGTGTCTATGGTGCATCCATTGAAAAATAAATAAGCAAAAGCTTAGGACACTCCAAGGTGTCTGAGGAGTACGTGTATCCGAGATGTGTCTGACATGAATACGGCACCCTTTTAGAAGTGTTCATGCCTCCTAGTTTGAAACAATTCTTCTTTCTTGGTATCGATCAGCTGTAATGTGGTTGCTAGTGGTAGCACCTTCACATCTTGTAGTTTCTAATGTTAAGCTATTTCAATGATCATCTGGCCATCTGGTTGTTATGAATCTGAGTGGAGAATTCTTAGAAGGCAGCTATTGTGGTATGAGTTCAAACCACCTTCCCCCACCCAACCATCAAAGGAAAAGAGAAATTACAAGTTAGAAATTAAATTCACGAGTATTGGAAGTGAAACTTCACTTCGGTCTTTTATTGTCTTACTCTTCTACTTCTTTTGCTATAATCTTTTTTACAATAGTTTTATCTATTGTTTTATTAATATTGTTTGTTAATGTTTTTTAGTCTTTTTACATTTACAGAACTTGTAAGGTTGTAGGTTCATTTCTTTCCTCCTCCAATTATGGATAGGGTTGATGATACCTTTTTATTTACCATCCAGTCAACTTTCAATTCTTTGAACTAATAGCATCTTCTAAATGCTCCAAAGAGAAAGATGGGGTCGATGTATAGCATGGGAACACCAGTAGAAGTGTGTTTTGATGAGGAAAATCTTTGTGATGTTTGGTTCCTTGCAATTTTCCATAGAGAAATTGGGAACAATGCTTTCTTGGTGGAGTACCAAAGCTCCGGTACTAACGATGAGGCTGGGCTTTCTAAAGTAACTGTAGATATCCTCCACATTCGACCCTCCCCACCCCATTTAGAGTATAAAGATTTTGTTTTGTTCGAAGAGGTGGACGCATTCTGTGGTCTTGGATGGTGGAGGGGAGTGATTACCAGATTTCTTAAAGATAGGAGGTACACTATCCTTCTTAAGCGTACAAATGAGGAGAAGGAACTCAATCACCAGGAAATAAGGCCTCGCATGGATTGGATCGATGGCAAATGGGTTATTGTTTCACAGGTATGATTTGATTACTATTATTTTCCCCACTGGCTTTAGCTATGCACTCCTTTGTGGGTTTGTATTACATTTCAGTTTGGTAGTTTTGTTGACCTATTCTAGACTTTCTTCTGTTGTCCCTACCTTCCTCAGAGAGAGAGAGAGAGAGAGAGAGAGAGAGAGAGAGAGAGAGAGAGAGAGAGTTCTTGGATTCTGCCCATGATTATCATTTCATTTTGTTTAAAATGGGATTTGTTGTTGTCTCCACATTATTTTGTGACAAGTACTAGCTTTTTAAAAGTAGTTGATCATATTTTATTGCCCTGATAATCTATTATACTGCTTTTGGCAGGGATGATAAACAGCATAGTAATTTGGTCATGTAAATACACATTTGCTAGTTAGTTGCTTTTTTAATAGATTTCCTTTCAAGGGACATATTTGATATAGTTTTGTTGCAATATCATGAGTTAGGTTGTGATATATCATGTTTTACTTTTTGTAGTTTCAACAGTGAATTAGCACAGAAGTTTGATGAAGTACTTTGCATAGTCGCAACTAGTTGTGCTCCAAGATGGTTGATTGGGCACCTAGGGATCTAGGTGTCCAAGGCCAGGGCTTAGTTAATATTGTATATTAAGGCTCACTTTCTGCTCGACCTGTTGCCCTACATATTCGGGGTAAGGGGGATAATGTTCTTTATTTGCTGGGCTCGTCATTCGACCTCTATCAATTCTGAATTGATGTTATTTGTATTACTTGTCATAATTATGGTCATTATCCTGGCATTGTATTTAGCAATGAATTGTGTATGTTGGCTTCTTCATGATTGTAAGGTTTGTATAACTTGTAATGTTCCAAATGGTTTTTTTAGATTTGCAAGGTTTGCCATCAGTGGCGGACCTAGAAACTTTGTTTGTGGGGGAAGATAAAAATTCTTGAATTTTGGGGAGTGAAGGCAAAGCTTTCTGATTTTAGGGCTAATACTCTGTTTCTTATCATAATTACTCCAAAAACTATAGAACCTAAACAGAATTTTGAGAACTTTGAGGACTAGTGAAGGAATTTAAAAAAATCTTTGCGTTCACATTGTTCCGCCCCTATTTTTCATGCTAGCCTGGCTTTAAAACTACATGCTTGAATTTTAAATTTGCTATTTTTTTTTTGTATTATTTTCTCTTTTGATGGTTGTACTTTGTACTAGTTTCACATTGAAATTTTACTTCTAAAATAGTAGTTTGGTTAATCAAAAGAAAATTGACCAACTGCTTGTCTTGCGCAACAAATGTCTTTTAAATGTATAACTTATTGCTGCTTTGGCACTAAGAAAGCGATATGTGATATGGTGTTACTAAGCCATCAGCTTGGTCCTTTCCTAGATTTGTCTTGGTGTTTCTGCTATCTTTTGATTCATTTATCATAGAAACTTGAACGTGTATATTTTAAAAACACTTAAAAGTGCTATTCACTCTTTTAGTGATATTGCTTTTGTTTTCTTTTTCCAGCAAGTCTCAATCCCATTATCAGGTAATCAACTACATTTAGGTCAAAACTGCAACAATGCCAATGACAGTGAGATGGCTGCTCAACTTGGTTTAGGTGCTGCAAAGAATAATAGTTTTCAGAGAACACAGGGTTCAGCAAAGTCAAGGGAGAATAAGAGTGAGCAATCTACTCCTTGCAGTGCAAAATCACCTTCATATGCCGATGCCTCCATGAAAAAGAAACTGAAACAGGTAGACCCTGATAGTGATGTTAGGTTTTTACGACCTTTGAAAGTGTTATAGGCAGAAAAAGAGTCTGAGGCCCTATTACCTCTTACACATATGAGTACACAAGACACACACAAACATCAAGTAAAGAAGCAGTTTATGGTCTTGCCACCCAAGTCAAATGAGTTACAAGAACTGATTGCTCAAAAAAATCAATGCTTGTTGACTAGTCTTCTGAAGAAACTGGAAGCAGTCAATGAAAGAAAATTGTTATTATTATTTTTTTGATAAGTTCAGGGAAAGAATTTATGAGTCAGATTTTTCACTTCTTGAATCCTTTGTTAAGTGTCTGATTGTACTATTTATTGAAAGGCTTATGCCATGAGAAACAAATTTGTGTTAACATGAGAGATCCATGAAACATGGGGTACATTACCTGACACGGGAACTACTATTTGGGAACTCCAGCTTCTGTTGCTGTCATAGATTAGAGCTATTTCTCAATGATCCGAAGATCTAAACAATTCTCAGTCATCGACTCCTTTGCCCGAGAGCAAGGCTGGGGAAAATAACTCATAAGAATTAGAAGACATGTACATGTTTGGCCCACTCATGGTGGATAGTCTTGTCACACTAGCTTTTAGATGAGTTGGTTGTGAGCACATCTAAACCTTATAAGGGAAGTTTGTTATACCTGGATGGAAATCATAATAATTGTGAAATCATAATTATTGCCCGCTTGCTCATCCTTGTATTGATTTTTCTCTGAGGTTTGACTGTAGAATTATGATAGTTTTTATAAATTCAGTGGTACTTGGTACCACTGGTTAAGTGGTGGGTTTTCGCAGGCAGTGTCACTTTGCTGATGGACAAGGATGATTAATAATCTCCCTTTTCTCTATTTTAGAAGTTTGTGAGTGCTTTAATTCTGCCTTTTTCCATCTTGTTTTTGGAGTTTTCAACACCCATTATGGATCGGTGGGGCTGTTGTTAACTTGTGCAGGTAAGTAAACAACAAAAAGTTGGTGTACAGGGCCATCAAAAAGGAATTCGTGTAGAATTGAAGGGAAGTATACCGAAATCACGAGTTAGAAGCTCACATGCTTCAGCAACAAGTATGTAATTCTTTAGTATACCATGCACTTGATTTTTCTTTTTCTTTTTCCTTCATAAATTGTGAATGTTGGTTGCAGGTAAGGACAGAAATGCTGGTGCACTGAACAATCAGACAGTCGCTGCAGAAAGGAAGAGGACACCTAGAGCAGGAGTTAAAACTCCATGTGGTTCAGGCACAGGTATATGATTTATTAATTATTAGATTACATTTCATTGATTAATTTTTCCCTCTTTATTTTAAGCACAAATGTGGACAATAATTTCAGATAAGGAGGGCTATGCAAGGGGAAGTAATGCTGAAGAAATTGTTGAGAGAGAAGGTGTAGCTGAAAAACCTGACATGTCTGTCATCATGGGGTTGGAGCGTAAGAAAACTAGGGGCTCGGAAACTGAAAATCTTCCCCAGCTTCCTGGCAAGTCATCTGTAAAGCTCATGAGCGATAAGAAAAAGCATCTAAATCATCCAGAACGACAAAATGTCAGGGTAAGCAATGATAACAATGGCACTTTTACAAGGAAAAGTGATTAAGGAAGAATAAAGAAATGATATTGCCTTTGACATGGAATTTTTTTTTAAAAAAAAAGAACATTCTTGTTGTATATGATACCTGTTTTCATATGGGATAATGAGGATACAAATGCAGTGTCTTATTAGTCTTCAACTTCAAGTCACATTACCTGCATGTGTTTGGAAGTTTGTTTGTTGGTATTGCCGTAGTTACTTGACGTTAGGGTTAGTTATGAGGTCATGTTGCTTGACATTGAGTATTAGTGTGAAAAGATTAACTGCAGCAATGTCACTGATGCATAAACCACAAGTTCATCCAGACAAAAAAATATTGGATATAGTTGAGGTTACTTGCAAGGCTGTCAAAATCGAGATCCTACCTTGGATTGTATTGCAGGTCTTCCGGATCGGATCGTAGGATCGGATCGAGGATGTAAGATCCTACCAAAAAGGAATAAAAGGCTAATTTTTTATTTTATTTTATGATAATTACTTCAAAATGTATAGAGAATGAGCTATATTATATAAAAAGAATTAAAAATGTCATGAAGAACAAAACGAATCACATGAACTAGTGGTTGACATTGATGATAACTTGCAATGCAATGCCCAAAATAAAGCCTGCACTTAGAAAGTCTGTAGACTACAGTATCAAAGGTTCAAAAGTGTCAAATGTCAACACATAACCTTCAGAATATGCTTAATAAAAATAAGAAAAGAAGCAGCAAAGAAGGAAAAGGAGCAGAAAGAGGAGGAGGAGTAGCAGGGAACAAATGCAGCAAAACAGAGCAGCAGCAACAAAATAGAGCAGTAGCAGAAGAAGAAGAAGAAGAAGAAGAAGAAGAAGAAAAAAAAAAAAAAAAGGAGAAGAAGAAGAGAACAGAAACAATGCAGTAAAGTAGCAACAGAAGAAGAAGAGAAGAAGAAGAAGAAGAAGAAGAAGCGCAGAAGAAAAAAGAGAAGAGAGAAAAAAAAAAAAGGGACATCACTGAACAAAACAGCGCAGAAGAAGAAGAAGAAGAAGAAGAAAAAGAGGAGAGAAGAAGAAGCAGAAGAAAAGAAGGAGAAGAGACAAATACCTGGACAGTGGAAAGGTTGGCAACGGAGATGGAGACCTGGAGAGAAATTTGATTTTCTGCACAGAACTTGTGCCCTTTGAGGCTTCAACGATTTAATTTTCTCTATTAATTGATTTTGTGTATTTGTTGGCTTCAAAAGTTGGGCCATAGCAGCTAAATAGATTTGAAAGCCCATATTTAAACACTAAAAGAGACAGAAATTGGATTGCATAGGATCGCGATCCGGATCATGATCCTACGATCCCAAACGATCCTAGAATTGAGTCGATCCGTATTGACCCAGCAAAATTGAGTCGTAGGATCGTATGATCCTACGATCTGGATCGCGATTTTGATAACATGGTTACTTGATAGTATAATTTTCCTGTGTTGTGCCAAATAGCTGCCAAGGAGAAGAAAAGATTTGCTATTGTAGGTGGCATACATGTTTTATGAATTACTTTAGATGATCTCAGAAGTGATTGAACTATCACGAGTGACGCCCTTACCTGAAGACCGAGATGGATTGGACTCTAGAAATTGAAGTACTCAAAATTTCTTCTTGTTTTATTTGAATATTGGATAGTTGATTAGCAAACATACTCTATGTCTGTAAAATGCTCTTAGTTTGTAAAGATACCTCTTAGAAATGAGAGTAGGATTCTAGGCTAAGATATACAAAAACATAAACTTAGGGCTGCCGTGGAGCATGTGGAAATAGGACAAATATGTGAAGAAAACAGCATCCAAATTGATTCTAAAACCCTCACACGCACACAACTCATAATGTTGCTACATCAATGCGAAATGATTTTGATATGAAATACGAGAGTTTGTATTTTGAGTTTGTGTCCGTGTTTTTTGTGACAGTAAGTTTTAGTTGTTTTACGAAATTTACTTTTTTTCAAATATATTTACCAAATTTCCTATTAATTTTTTTTTCATCAACTCACTCAACTTTTGAAGCTTCATACTCTCAGTGATGATTCTTGATAGCAAAAGAATTCAATTTGGTAGCCCAATATAATAATTGATCTTCCATTCATTCAGTTTTTTGCTTGATCTAATCATACTGTTCACAATATTCGTTCTTTCTCCTTCAGGGGATTACTAAACCAAGAAGTCAGGTGAGGAGAAGACCAGCAAAATTATTGGTTGAAAAACCTATAGGTTTGGTAGAAGGTATGTATTAATTTTGAGGCACAATTGTTTTCTAGATATTGGTAATTTAAAAAAAATGCAAATTTGGATAATGATTTGTAGGTGAGGATAAAAATAGAGCTGAAACTGCATCCTATGAAATGGTTGTAAAAGATTGTGCAACACAGGAGGCTGTGCAATCAACAGAGACGGGGGTCTTTTTTCAAGGGATGGTGGCCGTCAGACACAATTTTCAATTATATGTTCCTATTGAGGAAGCTCTGAATCTCATTAAAGATGGTAAGAAGCTTCTGAGTGGTCCACAAAGGCACAATAACATATTGAGCAGCAGCATAATGAATTTGCACCTGGCAAAGGTTGATATCCAGTCAAACGAAACAATTGCACAAAAGTCAGGTAGGCGACTTAAAAAGCGAGCATCAAAGAGACAGATACAAAAGAGCATCTCTAGCAGTGAATCTCAAACTCAAGGTAGGCATTTATTATCTGTAGTCTAAGTGATGTAAATAGAAAAATAATTAGTTTCCTTCTTGTATTCAACATGCTTATACTTTACATTCTCTAGGCCTTCCTGCTATGAGATAATCCCAGTGCAGAAGCATATTCATGCAGAAAACTCTTTATCTTTTGTTCCCTCTTCAATTATATGGGTATAGGTCATTTTGTCATAAGTGGATAGCGGATTATTATTTCCTTTATGCACTGGTTGATAGCTTGAAGTTGGATGAGAAAAGAGATTTTAGAATTCTGTGACTACCTCTGCACCAAGCAGTTCAGAATCATGAGTTTTCAGTGTTCTGTTTTTCTCCATGTTACTTGGTCAATCATGGTTTACTTGTTCAGTTTAGAATCATGGTTTCTTTTTTTTTTATTTTTTTTTAATCTCTCTCTCTCTTATTAGAGGCTACACTGTACTAGATTGTGTGTTTTTATGTGAGGTTAATTCCTGTTAACGATGAAATTGCAAGAGTTCTCACAGATGATTGCAATTTTGATGTGAATCGCTTCCTTGTACTGGAGAAACCTAGAGATCTATCAGAATATCATTAAACCCCGAAAACTTTTCGTTATTACTCCTAACTCTTTGGATTGAAGAGAATATAAGAAAGAAAACTAAGAAGGAAAAGGAGTGGAATTCCCTTGTTATTATAAACCATGTGGCAGATCTAGACAGAGTGAAAGTTCATCCAATATCTGCTTTAAAATAAATTCATGATGGTGACCAGGATGTATTATCGAAAATGTTGCCATTTATGATCTTGAAAAATTTTACCCTAGATGAGGGTGGAATGTGAAAATAATTTCTAGGGTTCTAAACAGTAGACTCGATATCAGATTGTTTAGTAAGGTGGCCAAATGAAGTATGATTTTCTTCCTTAACACAAAGAGATAAATCATAACAGTAAGTCTCATTTGAACGGCTTATATTTGTTTTCTGCTTTTTGAACTATGGCCTTCAGTGCATATTGTAGATTCTCAAGATGGATGCAGAGGAAAAACATCTGAAGGTTTTGAAGCTGATTGTACATCAAAAGATGTCGATGCTGTCATCGATGAAATGCCTAGCCACATATTTGATGATCGACCTCTGTTGATGTGGTCTGAAGGAACGAACTCTCTATCATCTGAGAACGACTCAAGTAAGCCCCTATGAGTTTGCAGTGAAGATTGTATTTTGAAATTTGTTTGATGGTGATGATGATGATGATGATGATGATGATGATGAGTATAATTACTTTTCACCTTTCCTGTCTAGGAATTTCCCTTGGTAAGACTGTCGAACAGTGTGGTGTGGCAATTGGTAGACAAGATGAAAATGCAATGCAATCTCCTGAAATTCCTTCTGCTGATAATGTGTCAGAAAAGACTAGGAACCTGCCTTTTATAAAGTGCTCTCCGGTCTGGGAAACCCTTGAAAGTATGGAAATATTTCAAATGATTCCACAGCAACCTCACTTTCGCCCTTTGGATAAGTCTAAGGTGAATAGTCGCGAAGGTTTAGCTATAGGTAGTATGGTGACCTTTGCCAGTGTGGTGGAGAGGACATCAAAGTTGCAATTTAGTGATCCTAGAAGCATGATTGATTGCAGTTTGGAAACTCTTTCTGACTTGGAAATTCATGGGTTTGATGTTGATCCAGTAAGAGGTCGTTTAAATGAGTTGCTATCGAAGAAAGATAGGCAAGAAGAGCTTGAAGAGCAATCGAAAGTATTTATGATGAAGCTCATGGAGCATAGTCTTGAGACAAGCAAAATTGATGGAGAGATTCAAGAGATGAATAGGGAGATGAAGGAGTTACAAGAAAAGCTTGCATTAGCCACATCAAGGATGGAGATGAAGGGTAATGAGATAGCTGCTTTGCAATCGAAAATTAAAGTCATACGCAAAGATATTCAGAATGCCCAGCATGATTTTGAATGGCTAGTTGCAGCCCCTTGGTAAGTTTGGCGCGTTTATGCCTTTTGGTCTCTTTTGGTTCCTCTACATTTTCTTCCTTTTTGTTTTGGGGATCAGAGTGACTGACCAATGTAGGTACTAGGTGGATGGATAAATCTTGACTTTTTTATTTTTGGGTTTATGTGGATGTTGTTATGTAAATATAATATAATTAGGTCTTCCAACACTGCAACAGTGGCTTGTTAGCTCTGCTTGTATATGCACTGCATCTAATGTTAAATTATAAATTATTATATTACTGTACTGTGTAGAAAATTGTTCAAAATAATCCTGTTACTATTTTCTTTCTTTCTTTCTTTTTATTTATTTATCTATCTATATATATATATATATTTGTAACATTTTCCATTTTAGGTGGTAATGAAAAGCAGTCCAGCAAAAACCATATCCTTCATGGTAGGACCTTCACCCTTCGACTTATAAATCAATCATTATTATGATAATTGAAAAGGTTCCTTAGGTGTTGCTGTGTTTGAAATTTAGATTTATTAAGAGAAAAGTAAAAAAAAAAATGAAAAGATAAGGAAAATAAAAAAAATAAAAGATGATTTTTGTTCTTTTTTTTGTCTTTTTTATTTTATTTTCTTTTTCATTATTAAATTTTTTTATCCGAACAGAACTTGAGGGAAGGAACTCCTCATGATATATGCTTCATATAGATCTTGCACTATAGTAAAACTTACATCATGCATGTATGTAAGAGAGACCCCTCCGCCAATTACACCAAAAGAAAAGAAGGAAGAGAAAATTACGGCTCAGTTCGGTCCAGAACCATGGGCCTCTTACAATTCTCGATTTTAATTTTTACAAGCAATTAGCCCAACCCTTCAGAGAAGGAATTAGCCCAACAGTTCAGCCCAACTCTTTATATCTAATGCTGAAAGGGACTAAATACACGGGGGTTACATTCAGACCCCTGTTGTCAGGCCGGCTCACCCCCTAGGCGGGTGAGGCGGCCACTTAGGCTTTCAATTTTTTAAAACTCCAAATTTTTATATGTTACAATAAAAGTATTATATATTCTCAATTTTACAAAAGCTAGAACTTAATTACTAGGCCAACTCTTTAATAAGGGCAATAGACGATTGTTTAACAACTAGATAATGTTATATAATCAAAAAATTCATAAAAAATTTATGAGGTTGAATGATAGTCATTCACTTCAAATAAAATAATCATGATGCTCATAATTATAAAAATATTACTGTCATGTTAATCTGATAAAATTTTCTATACAAATCTTTTAGAATTAGCAACTGTACCTCATACAACATCTATGGTACTCCAGAGAACCCAAGTCAACTGCTTTGGAATCTTGAATACAGTTGTCCCTTGGCTTAGTCAGAAACACTTGGGACCTTGTAAGTCTTGTGGTTGAAAATGAATTGCTGTAACAGGGCACCCCATTGTGCCATGATTGAAAACGAGATGGTCCACCAAAAAAAAAGAAGAAAAAGAAAAAGAAAAAAGCAAGAAACATTATATGTTTTTAAGATTCTTACAATTTATACAAAAATAATAATTCCAAAGTGTTTGGGATGATTTCATGTATGAAAATTGTACCTAATAGGACGATTTAAGACCCATTTGGTTGCGTGAGAATGAAATGAAATGTAGCAATAAATGGAATCAGCTGAAAGGATTGGTAATGGGAAGTTTTTTTTGGCTGTACAAGAAAAGAATGTTCTGGAAAGAGTTCATGGTCCCGTTTTAATACATAATTTAATCTATTTAAGTAGGAATATAATCTAGTTTAATAAAACTTAATTCCGTGTGTTTATTTTATATATTTAATATAGAATTACGAGTATTGCCTAATCATTATTAATATGCTTGTATCATACGTAATACAATGAATATAATCAACACACGTTGTATGGTATAGTACATAATATTATATGGTGAAATACATTTGGAAACACAAGTACTTACACAAAAAAAAAAAAAAAACTTTAAAAAAATTCAGAACATAAGAAACACCCAGTTGGTTGGGCTTCATAGGAACAGAATTTGTAATCAACTTGGATAGCTAGCTTCAAAATCTTGTATATAGTAGATTTGATTCTCCAGGAATTTTATTTCTTGATTTTATACTTTCCTATTCCATTCCTTTTTGCATACCATTCTACTAGTGTAGTGCTATATATATTGTACCCCTCTTTCATTATGAATATATTGAAGGTCTATTTGGTATAGCAATTTTTTTTAAACTTTTCTGTTTATAAGCAGAAAAATTAAATTTTTTATTTTTTAAAAGGTAACATTTTTTTTGCTTATAAATAAAAAAATTGTAACAAATGGGCCTGAATATACATAGATCTCTCTCTATATATATAACAGTATAGATGTGGCTTGCTGTAGTAAGATAGCCAATGCAATCAAGTTTCTTTCTTTTATTTATTATTATTATTATTATTATTTTTTTGCTGATGGGGGAACCCGCCCGGTCTATCGCCAGGGTCAACCCCCGGTGTAGTCGATTGGTAAACCACCCCGGGCACACACAATACCCCGCTAACCATGTGGTCCGTTTAAGACGCAAGGCTTATGCCTTGGACGGGTGGCCCCAAGAATCGATCCCATGACCTCCAAGTGGGGAGAAGTTCCACTTAGTCAAGTTTCTTTCGTTTAAGCATTTAGAGATATATTTACAGGTAATAATTGCTATATATAATTCATGATCCTGAAGTTTCTCAAAGAAAGCGACTGACGTGCGTGCATGAATTTTTTTTTCTTTTTACCTTTTCTAGTTTCGTTAAGATTTCGCTTTCGAATTAGGGTAGGTGGCAGGTGCAATACCATGCTTTGAAGTCTAGAGGTAGGTGAAGTCATGCTGTCCTTTGAAGGATAAATAGATGGACATGGGTTGTGATAGCAATTCCTAGGGTGCTCATATATCTGCCCAATGTACGTACCTTTATGTCAAAGTATGCCACATGGTGTGGGTCCCACCTAACGTGGAGCACTCTCTCGAATTGTGGCATTTTACGGATAAATTCCTTCAGTCATTCGTCCTGGCGCGTATTTGGGATGCTGAATATCACACGCTCATGACTTGTGCGTTCGGGATGCCGAACGGAGTGCATGCACGATTTACTCTCATGATGTCATAAGCGCTTAGTGGGCGCCTTGGCCGCATTGAGGTACTCTGCCTAAGTTTAAAGACAGTTTGGAGGCAAGTCCGGGCAATGTGTTCGGCACCTAGCGGGAATCTTGAAATGTAAGTGATTTGGTGGCTTAGGGCGAAGATATTGTTTCAGCTCGACCCCCACGTGGGGTCACACCGCCTTCAGGCCAGTTATGCTGAGAGAAGGAGATTACTCCAGGTTGGACTCTCAGTCCTTATTAGGGATAACTTTGTGGATGGGCATTCTTATGGATAGGCCTTATCGTCCAGGAGTCCAATCCTATTTGGACTATGACGGGAGGCTCTATATAAGGGCACCTTCGTATCTCTGAAGGGGATCGATCAATTGACTCCAAAAAATCACTAGTTACTCTCCATTCTCTCTCTCTCTCTCTCTCTCTCTCTCACAGATGAATTGCTTCGTCCTTCATCCAATCATTCTTGGTTCCCCTCGGCATCTTCAGCACGATTTGTGGCTTCACATCAACCCTAGTGACAACACATTCGTACATTTGGCGACTCCACTGGGAAGTTTACGTTCGTCAATTCGGGACCCAAGAAAGGAGGCTCGAAGCAATTGCCACCATGCCTAGGATCAGATCACGTTGAGTCTCAGCGTTCTCACCCATCAGAAGTACCTGATAGGAGCCATAACAGCGATGACCCTCAGCGTTCTAACCCCATAATACTGCCACCAACTGGAACAACATGACACCCCCCTACATTAGAAGATCTTTCAAACGTTCTAGCCTTAGACCCCATTCGTGGTCTCACCGACATGCTAACAGTCATGCAGCAGCAGCAGCAACAACAAAACCAGATGACACAGATGATGTTCAGCATAGGGTAAGTGTTACCGGCAATTCTCTAAAACTTGACAAACGCTTAGCCCGCAAATATCGTTGCTACCCCTATGGCACCAACTCCTTTCGCCGCACTAGCCATGCCTGCCAATCTTTTCGATGCCTAAAGTGCACGAGTTGCCGGTACCCCCGCAGCTGTTGCCACCTCGATACATCGGGCTACTCTGCCCTTAGCCCTTTCGGCATCTGCAGAAATCTTCGCTCTACAACAACAGGTCAAGACCCTGATCGAGCATCAACGAGCCACCATACCTACCATGCCCGACTTGGATCACCGCCCCCTATACCCGCCTGGGATCGCTGGCATGCCTTATCCATTTGGATATGTGCCCCCTAAGTTTATCCATTATAACGGTAGGCAAGGGAGTGCCTAAGAACATGTGGTTCGATTTGTTGAAACTTTAGACGCGTTCGACGTTGACAAGAGGCTCAAATTCTGTGAATTTTCAAAGTCACTCATTGATTGCCCTTATACTTGGTACACCAACTTTACGCTAGGCTCTTTCTCCTCGTGGGAGGATATGGTGTCCAAATTCTATGACAAGTTCTTTCAGGTTGAATAACAGCTTACGACACTCCAGCTTTCCAAGGAAATAAAGCAGAAGGATAATGAGGACCTCCAAGCTTACATAAAAAGATTCCATTACCGTTCACTGGAATGCTTTGAGCCCGCAATAGAAGTTAGCCTTGTCAAAATTTGTCCGGAGGGCATGTATCAAGAGTACAAAATACTCCTCGTTAATCACCATTTGCCAACATTCTCCGACCTCTTGGAATGCGTTAGAAATCTCGGCGACTTTGTCAAATCCTCGGCGAGACAACAGAACGCATTTACCAGTTGGAGAACTGTAGCACAGACCAGGAAGCCCATTGTTTTCGTAGCAGACAGCGCGACCAAAGAGAAGGGACAAAAGCGGTTGCGTGACTACGGCGACTCCCCCCCACCTCTCCCATGCAAATTTGTAAATGCAAAGGCTATCCTAGCAAAATGGGTAGAAGACGGCATAGTCAAGCTCCAAGCAGTAGAACGAGAGCCTACTAAAAAAGAGACTCAAGAGTTTAAAATACTGCATTTATCATAGAATAGCAAAGCATGCCACCAAGGACTGCTAAGCCTTCCTAGCATTACTCACCGAGAAGATCGCTGCGGGAGAACTTGAGCTCAATCAAGCAAAGCGAGGCGTGGCAAACAACCCCCTCCCACGGCACACAGATAAGGAAGCCTTGGTAATCTCCTACTTCGACGAACAGGACATCCTCGAACCACAAACCGAAGAGGAAGAAACATTGCTGGCACAAATGTCTGAAGATTTCACCACCAGTAAGCTACAAGAAGCCGTCAAGTTTAAATGGTTTTATGACCAACTAGGGTTTTCGCCCAACGCTTGCCTCGCAACCACCAAAGCCATAATGTAGGTCGCGGAACAGTTCAAGGAGCAATGCATGATGGCTGACGGGTCGATCACATGAACAATCAAAGAAGCCAATACCACCATAAGCTTTTCAGACGTTGACTGCCGATGCCTTATTATCACAGTAGACCACTGTATGTCACAGCAACCGTTAATGGCATCAAGTTTAAATGAGCCTTTCTAGACGGCGGCGCGTTCATCAATGTAATGCCTCTCTCTGTCCTCCGAACAACAGGTATATCAGAAAGGAAATTGATCAAGCAGCCCATAGAGATCAATGGGTTTGGAAGTGAACCTAGACAAAGCATTGGGTACTTCCAAGTCAACCTCCAAGTGGGCAAAATTCGGTCAACAACCAAGTTCCACATTATAGATGCCCCCATCACGTATCACCTACTCCTAAGACGAACCTGGATGCACAGGTATAAGGTCATTCCCTCAACTTTCCATCAATGCCTTAAGGGCATATCGAAAGGAGAGGTTGTCGAGATACCTGCATCCACCAACCCATTCTTTGCCAACGAAGCACACCTCACAGAAGCAGTTTTCTTCAATGAGCTGCCCGAGGATAAAGGTGTCGCCGAACCAATCAACCCCATCCCACTCCCAGATTGGGTAGCCACGAACAGGCTTACCATGGCCCCATTGTCAAAGCCTAATGAAGAGAACCCATCAGTGTCAAAGAAACCGAAGTGCACATCATATACCCGAGAGGATGGAAGAAGGTGTAC
>CM065391.1:4842500-4857500 GCA_033060915.1 Euryodendron excelsum | reverse complement strand
GGGCTTCATCAATAACCAGTGGCAGCAAACTCTTAATTCTATTTGCAATAAGCTTAGTAATGCATTTGTATAGGGTATTGCAACAAGAGATATGTCAATATTCCTTTAAGGTTGTGGGATTAGGAACTTTGGGGATTAAGGCTACAATGGTAGCATTGACTTCCTTTAACAAACAACCAGAATCAAAGAATGATTTAATGGCAGCAACCACCTCCTTTCCAACTATAGGCCAAGCTTTCTTAAAGAAAAAGCCATTGAAACCATCAGGACCAGGAGCCTTGTTTGGATTTAAGTTAAAGAGCACTTGCTTAATCTCATCTTCCGTGACATTCCTGTCCATATTTGCAGCAGCTTCTTCAGAAATCACTTTACAAACATATTGATGAAGTTCTTGCTTCCCTGGATACTTCACATCATTTTCCTTCCCCAACAAGTTCTGGAAGTACTTTACAAATTCCTCTTTGACCTCTTTAATATCTTCCACTACAGTACCGTCTTCCTTCTTTATGGAGGAGATTTTATTCCTATTAGCTCTATTCCTTACTGATTTGAAGAAAAAATTGGTGTTTTGATCCCCTTCATTTAGCCATTGAATTCTGCTCTTTTGCTTGGCAAAGCTCTCCTCTTGGTTATTCAAAGCATTAAGTTTGGAAAGGCTCTCTTTCTCCTTGGCCAAGAGCCCTGGATCCCCACCATTTGCCTCTAATTGTCTTTGAAGATTAAGCAACTCCTCTCTAGCTTCAGTAACTCGCAGCGAAATATCATAACATTTCTTCTTATTTAGCTCCTTCAAACTAGATTTCACCATTTTTAGCTTCTTGCAAACTCGGTACATTGGGTACCCATCAACAACAGTATTCCAAGCTTGCTGCACCGTAGGCAAAAACTCCTCATACTCAGCCCAAAAATTAAAGAACTTAAACGGTTTAGTACCTTCCTTCATATGGAGCCCCAACCGAACCAAAATAGGGCTATGATCTGAAACCCCAAAAGGAAAGAATTCGGCTGAAGAAAATCTGAATTTAGAGTTCCAGTAACTGTTAACAAGAGCTCTATCAATTTTCCTTAGGATATAATTCTTAGCACATCCATTGTTCCAAGTAAAATGGAAAACCCATATCGAAGATCATCTAGCTCAGCCTCCACAAGACACTCATTAAATTCGTCCATGCAACCAGGCCAATCAGTGCTCCCCCCCTTCTCTCAAAAGGAGACCTTATAACATTAAAATCACCCATGACTAGCCAAGGTTCATTACAGACCAGATTTGCATGTTGCTCAAGATCCCTCCAAAGCTGCCTTCTAAGTGTTACAATGTGTAAACCATAAGCGAAAGAAATGTAGCAATGGATCTTTTGCTCAATAAGAAAGATCTTACAATGAATAATTTGGTTAGACATGCTTAGAACATCCAATTTCACAAAATTCGAATTCCACCCAACCCAAATTCTACCAGCCCCACTAGTGTTATAATTATGGATGAAATCCCAATTCTTCATTAGCCCACGACAGATTGAATCCCTATTCTCCAACTTGACTCTAGTTTCTACAAAGCCAAAACACCAAATGTTGTGGCATCGAACAAAATCTTTGATTTCTCTCTGCTTGGAGAGATCATTAGGACCTCTCACATTCCAGCAAGCAAATGACATTAATTACTTAGAACAAGAGGTGCTCCCCTTAGAGCTACTAGCTGAGCTCTGCCTTCTTCTCTTCCCATTCTTCTTCTTATTCTTTTGTATCTTCCTATCAACTTCATCCTCTACCGCTGCCTTGTCTCGGAGAGGATTTGCAATAGGAGTTGCCAACAAATTTGATTGACCATCCCCACTAGTTTCCATGTCTTCAAACTCTTCCATCTTGTCCAATTGTTGAAATCTATTGAGAGTTATGATCTCAACAACAGGTTTCTTCATCAAATTTGCTGGTTGCATGGCGACTAATTGATCACCACTGCAAGCACCACTTGGAATGACATTTGTTGCCCTCGAATTAGTAGAAAGCATCTTCTCTAATTGCCCAACCCCACTTGGACCGGCTAAACTTGGAGCACTTGTAGTATCGTCATCAATAGTAGTCTCCTTCCCTTTGCGCTTAACTTCTGTCCAGCCTTCTTCATTTGCAATCTCTACTGTTGTATTCTTTTTAACTTGCCATTCTTGTTTCATCACCTTTTTGCACTTGCTCAATACAGGCCCAAATTCTTTGCAAACTTCACAAAATTTTGGAACCCAATTGTCCTCAACAACTATTTCAACAACACCTCTACCTTCCACCTCCAGATCAAAGGAATTTGGAAGTTTAGATTCAGCATTAACTTCCACACAAATTCTAGCAAAGTTTATTCTCTTAAATTCTTCAGTCAAGTTATCCGGATATAGGGGTTTCCCCACTGCACTAGCCACATAACTTAGGCCTCTTGTTGTCCACAATTCCAAAGGAACATTATAGAAATTAACCCAAATGGGGACTGATTTACAGCTATCCTTACTAAGGTTCATGTTGAGTTGCCATTTCCTTAGGCATATAGGACGCCCAGCAAAGTGCCATGGTCCATTCTCAATGACCCAATCACAACCCATAGCTGATGAAAACTTGAAATAATAGAACCCATTATCAGTGGTCAACAATTTTTCAAACCCATGTTTATCCCATAATTTCTTGGCAATGTTGTTAACTAAATTAAAGGGTAGTTTATTTTGCATAAAGTACCCAACAAGAGTATTTTCCCATAACTCAGCCCCTTGGGCAGCCACATCTGAGGGGGCTTTAACTTTAACTCTATCATTTCCCAATTCAGGTTTGAAATATTCAAGATTCATAAAAGAGCATTTCTTTGACTTTAAAATGGAAACCCACTTACTTGGACCATTGGGACCACTTTGCTTTCCACCAGGTTCGTTGACCGTGCCCCTCCCATGCTGCCTCCATGCTTGGTTGACTGCAAATTCTGCCATAACAGAATTTTCTCCAACTTTCCCTCCACCCAAGTAAGCATGTTGCACTCCATTTCTCAAGCCTAAAGTAGTGGAGACATGGCCTATCTCCATCCCTTTTGCATTTGCACACTCTTCACCCATGCAAGCATGCTGCATCCCATTCCCTAATTCCAAAGTAGTGGAGACAAGACCCATCCCCATCACCTTTGTATTTGCACTCTCTCCACCAAGTGCGTGAATAGTACCCTCCTTCTTCACAAGCTGAGGTTTGGACACCAAATTTACAGCTGCTACATGGGGAGCAATCACCACATTAGTTTCCTCCTTTGCTCCAAGCTTCTCTGCCTGAACTGTACCCATCTTCTCTACAAGCTGAGGCTTGGACACCGAAAATACAGCTACTTCATGGGGAGAACTCACCACCAAAGTTTGCTCATCCTCTTCAACCTTATCTGCCCAGCTTTTGGATGAAGAGTTACTACCAGGAGATTTTTCACCATTTGTGCATGAGAGAAGACCTCCAAAGCTTGCAACAGGAGTGTTGAAACCAGACTTGACATCGTGCATCTTTGAAGCCATACTTGACCCAAGCATGTTACCTGCAGTATTGCATAGCTCAGACACCATAGCCTTGAGTTTTTCAATTTCAGATTTATACTCATCTCTTTCCAACTTCACAAACTTCAAATCAGAATTCAACTTAGAGATTCTACGAGCAGCAACACCTGGAACAATGGCTTGACCTCTCCCAACCTCCGTTAGAGAATTATCAACGTGAATCCCTTGCGACCCAGCTCTTAGCTTTAGAAATCTCTCAAGAGAGCCATTAAGAGGGTCATAAATGCCTGCACCATTCCCTAACAGAGGTGAACCATCCTCACAAATCGCAGCAATATCCCCCATTTCTCTAGGATGGTCTCCATTCTCACCCTCCATCTTTCCCAAGAAATCAGAAAAATTCTAGGAAAAGAAACGAAAATGAATCCTAGAGGGACAAGCTCTCAACTAACCCCCTAGCTGCACCACACTCATCAATGCCACCTTCAACTTCCATTAAGTTAGCTTCTTTGTGTACTTTGCTTAGCTAGTGCTAGTTGGGTTCTTTAGTTTGTTTGGATGGCTATCTTTCTTGATTATCTCCATTGGCCTGGGGTATGCCCCTTGTATTTGTACTTGATCTTTCGATCTTTTTTTGTCTATTGATATTCTTTCTTACTTAGCAAAAAAAAAAATTTCGATTGAGAAGACGGCCTCGTTTCTGTAAACCAGCTCGTAGGGTGTGGCCTCATTAGAAACCCTCATTGTTGTTTGGTAAGCCATGAGCGCAAAAGGGAGCTATTTATGCTAATCCTTGTAATTATTAGTCATCTTGCCGAGGATCCTTTTGATGTTCTTATTAGCCGCTTCTATTGCTCCATGCATTTGTGGTCGGTAGCTCATGAAGTTCTGGTGAGTGATGGTGAAACTTTGGCATGGTTGAGTCATCATATCGTTTTTTAGATTAGTTGCATTGTCGGTGATAAGGGACCCGGTAATTTTGTATCGGCAGATGATGTTGTTTTTGATGAATTTTTTTTTTGCTAAGTAAGAAAGAATATATAGACAAAAACAAGATAAAAAATCAAGTATAAATGCAAGGAGCATACCCCAAGCTGAAGGAGAAGGATAATCAAGAAAGATAACCATCCAAACAAACAAAAGAACCCAGCTAGTACTAGCTAAGAAAAGTACACAACACAAGCTAACTTGTTGACCACCTTCTTGGTGACATGGACGTATGAAGCTAACTTGACCCATTTCGTGAAGTAGTTGATGGCAACCAGAATGAATCAATGCTCATTTGAGGCTTTGGGAGTAATGTGACCCATCACATCCATCCCCCACATAGTGAAAGGCCACTGTGCAGTCATTGGTCAGAGCTCTGTTGGCGGGCCTTGATCATGTCCCCAAGTATATGACATTTGTGGCACCGAGGACGTATTTGACACAATCAGACTACATGGTGGTCCAGTAGTACACTATTTTTAGGATCTTTTTGGAAAGGGTATGTCCATTCATATGGGGTCCGCAAGTTCCCTCGTGTATTTCCTTTATGATTTCATTGGCTTCACACAAGCCTACACATTTAAGGGGTCCTAGCATAGATCGTTTGAAAAGCTCATTCCCTGCTATGAAGTAGTAGGTAGCCATTCTTCTAATTGTCTTTCTGTCATTCTGATATGCTTGAAAGGGGAGGTCTCCTGTTTGCATGTATCTTTTGACGACAAAGAACCAAGGCTATCCATCCAGCTCTACAGAAGTATTGAGCAGTGAGAGGGGGTGTCCTAGAAATAGATTTGCTATACGAGGAATTTCAGTGCCATTATTGAATTTTATTGCACTCGCAAGGGTGGCCAAGGCATCAGCAAAGTTGTTCTCCGTTCTGGGTATGTGATAGAAATGATTGACAAAGGTCTTTGACTTGTTGGTGATATGGGAAGAGCTTCACATCTCGAGTTTGATATAGATCCTTTGAATGCTGGATTATAAGATCAGAATCCCCAAACACAATTAGCTCGATGAGCTTCATTTCCACCACTAATCTCAATCCTAGAATGTAGGCTTCATTTTCAGCTATGTTGTTAGTATAGAGGTCGAGCTTCAACTTTGCCACAATGGGATAGTGATTGCTGCTTCAAACACCAATATTGCTCCAATTCTAATGCCCTCTTTATTCGATGCTTCGTCAAAATACATTTTCCAGCCAGTGTATTCTTGCCTCTTAACCTCAAATTTCATATATAAAATGTCTTCGTCAGGAAAGAAGGGCTCCATGGATCTTCAATGGAGCTTTACACCAATTAGTTTGCTATCACCTGTCTTTTGACGGCTTTGCAGGTGGTGAAGATTATGTCGATCTCTGCCAAGACCAAAAGCCAACTAGTGATTCTGCTGGAAAGAGTAGGTTTCTCAAATAGGCACTTGATTGGATCCATCTGGAAGATGAGGTAGGTAGTGTGGTATAACATTTAATGTCGGAGTCGATGAGCTGCCCAAGCCAAGGCTCAAGTCTTCGCAAGAGTTGCATATTTGGCCTCATAAAGCACAAACTTCTTATTGAGATAGTAGATGGCTTGCTCATTTTTTCCCATCTCATCACATTGCCCCATGACGCACTCCATGGAGGTTTCGAGGACAGTCAGATACATTATGAGAGGTTTTTCGGCTACTAGTACAACCAAGATCTGAGGGTTGAGGAAGTATTCTTTGATCTTCCCAAAGACCTGTTGGCAATCTTTGTTCCATTCTTTTGGGATATCCTTTTTTAGTAGTTGCAGACTAGTTCATATAGATGGGTCATTTGGACAATGAACCTATTGATGGAAGTTAATTTCCCTAGAAAGGATTGAATTTCAATTTCTCCTCGTGGTATGGGCATTTCGATGATGGCCTTGACCTAGACTAGGTCAATCTCTATTCCCTTTTTGTTAACAATAAATCCCAATAATTTCCCAGAGGATACCTCGAAGGTACACTCGGCTGGTAAGACTTCTGGCTTTAGCACCAGTGGTCTCTAGTTCAAGTCTCAGGACCACCTGCCCAAGGCATAAGCCTTGCGTCTTAACTGGCTCACGTGGTTAGCAGGGTATTACGTAGGTCCTGGGTGGTCTCCCTCTTGACTAAATTGGGGGTTGACCTTGGTGATAAAATCGGGAGGGTTCCACTACGTCAGCAAAAAAAAAAAAAAAAAAAGGCAGGTTGAGTTTAAGCTGGTATTTGTGAAGCCAATCGAACAGCTTTCATAGATTGACCAAATGATCCTTTTGTACCTTAGATTTCACGATCATGTTATCCATATAGATTCCCACTTTCTGATGCATCATGTCATAAAAAAGAGTGACCATGGCTTTCTGGTATGTTGCCTTTGCATTTCTCAGCCTAAAAGGCATAAGCCGATAGCAGTATACCCCCCAAGGAGTGATAAAGGTAGACTTCTCGCAATCTTCTTCTACTATCTTGATCTAATTATAACCCAAGAACCCATCCATAAATGAGAACATTTCATGCTCAACAGTGTTGTTGACCAAAAGGTCTATGTGGGGTTATGGGAAGTCATCTTTTGGATTTGCTTTGTTAAGATGATGAAAGTCAATGCACATTCAAACTTTGCCATCCTTTTGGGAACTGAGACAATGTTGGCCAACTATTGGGGGTACTACTTGTAGGAACCTAGCATGGAACTGCTTAATCACTTCTTCCTTGAATTTCAAGCTTCATTCAGGTTTGAGTTTTCGCAAATTTTGCTTGATTGGCTTCATTTGGGGATCTAGGGGGAGTCGATGCTCGACGCTCATTTCATCCAAACCTCGTATGTCTTGGTACGACCATATGAAAACATCCATGTAGGTGGACAATAACTTCAACATTTCTCTGCACTGCCACTATTCCATTCCTGTGCCAATTTTAACCTCCCTTGGGGACTCTTTACTTCCCAAATTAATGGCCAAGATGCTAGATATGAGGATTCCTGAGAAGTAACAAATATGAAAATCATTAAAAGGGAGTACTTTCTCATTGATATATACTTCTGCCACATCTTTTGATTTTTGCAAAATAGGAAATTGTAATAGACAACTTTTAACTAGAAAAAGTAAGACTTCATAAATTGCCTTGGCAAGCTTATACCAAAACTCGCCGGCTCGAGTAAGATTTTCATTATCCCTGTTATCTAGCGTTTCCCCAGGGTATGCCGGGCAAATGGTGAGATCAGCTATTGCTTCAATTTATGAAGGGGAAGATGTGCCAATCATCAAAATATTGCTCCCCTAAAACAAGTTGGTTGTGCCCTCCATTTGCACTCTTCCTTTTTCTAATTGGTTTTAGGGACCGAACTTTCTCCTTGTATAGACATGTTAAGTTGGTCAACTTTGCAGACCAGTTCTTTCTTCTTTTTGTTCTTCTTTGCTTATTTGATGAGAGCCATTCTCTTTTCCCTCCTCTTTTTCTGGACTCGTTCTCACACTTCTCTCTTTGTAGGTTTGTAACCCAATCCGAAGGTGAGCTCTTGTAAGGGTATGTCTCGAACCTTGGGTTCTCCTTGCAGCTCTTTGCCTAGCCCATTCCCTGGTTGGTATCCATTCTGCTTGAAGTAGTTTGCAACCATATGAGCATTTGGAAAGTAGTTTGGTTTGACTATGTCCCCTCCTATATCACTATGACATACTCAAGTGATTGGAAGCATGATGGTGTGGCCATCTCAGCACATGGAATCGTATCTGCCTTGTAAATAGAGAATTCTTTCTCAGTGTAGATGGAAATTGACTTTTGATTGATAATCAACTGGATCTTTTGATGAAAGCTAGAGGGTACTGCTCCTGCTGAGTGGATTCAAGGTCGTCCCAGCAACATGTTGTAGGCAGATGGTATTTGCACGACTTGGAACCTGACGGCAAAGGTTGTTGGCCATATCTCGACTGGTATTCGACCTCCCCTATAGTTTCTATCCAGGATCCATTGAAAGCTTGTATGATGGTGCTACTGTCGATTAGGTGTGATTGGTCCATCTCGAATCTCTCTAAGGTCAAATAAGGACTAACATTTAGGGTGGACCCATTGTCTACTAGTACTTTGAAAACGATCATCCCTTTGGTCTTTACTATTATGTGTAAGGCTTGGATGTGTCCCGTTCCATCAGCGAAAATCTCATCATCAAAGAAGGTGATGACATTTGGGGCCATAATGAGGCTCACTATACTGTGTAAGTTTTTCGGGGTGAAACTTTCTAGTATATGAGCTTCCTTGAGGACTTTAAGTAAAGCATCCCAGTGTATTTCTGATGTGAGCAACAATCCTAGCGCTAAAATGTGAAAAGTAGTTTTCTTCAACTGCTCCATTTTTGACATGTAACACCTTCCTGCCTTAGTCATCCAACCTATTTCAAAAACAAGTTCCTCAATGGTCTAGACATGAGCAAGGGGGTAGTTCCAGAGAGCTTTATGAGGTCTGTCATTGGTAATTAGGATAAGAGGGGTAAGACCACTTTTCCTGGTATTGGCAAAGGGATAGCTTTTAAGAGGTTGGCTTGGGGTTGTGGTGGACTGGCGAAGATGGGCAAGATAATGGGTGGTGGAGGTATACTCTGGAGCATCCAAGGTTAAAAAGACCTCATGGCCCTCATAAGGTTTGTTTGGGGAACAAACCCAACTATTGCAACCATGCATTTTGGATCAGGATGTGGGGTAAGAATGATGTGGAACTCGGGTGAATGTGGTAGGATTTCAATGGTCAGGCCCATGTCCATCTACTAAGGTCAGATTGTAAAGAGATGGCTCAAAATTTCATGGTGGGTTTTTGGGATCCCCGAAAGATCTAGCCCTTGGACCATAACTTGAAAGGAGGCTTCCTTAGAATGATGACATCTTAGGGATGACCGGATGCTCCTTGGTCATTTTGTCTATTTCCTTTAGGAACCTAGTTTTCTTCTTCCTTTTGAACAATCTTTTGGAGTTTTTTTAGCCACATGTTTCAACAGTGCAGAGACATCCTCTTCTTTTTCAATTTCGATAGCCTCGTTGGTAATGACTGGACTAGTTGGCACTTGTGTTGTTTCATGCTTTCTTGAAAGATCCTTTCATGTCTTTTTGTTTGCTAGTGTGTTGTGAAGAGAAATTTCTTCCTACATTGTTTGACCTTGGAAATGAGCAAAAGAAAGGAGAGAGAGTAAAATACAAGAAACAAGGTAAAAGTTAGTGCCTTCCTTTGAAAAGTTTTTATGCGATGCATGCCTTGGGGATGCCCCTACTCGCGAGGCGAACTAAACATGATGATTTGTTAATTTTTGGAGATAAGGCTTTGCCCTTCTGTGCAGTACCATACCTGTGATCTATTGCTTTCATTCATTCATTCAAACATTCAAAAAAGATGAAAAGACAATAACTTTATTATTTTGGAATTACTTTTTGTACATGAAATGTAAATACATTGAAAGGGGAAAGGAAAACATTTTTCATAGGATCTTTTGCCTATATTTTGTATATTGGGTTTCTAAACTACTCTTGAGACTTCGGATTCGCTTTCTTTGCCCTTTGATGTCAGTCGTTGAGTGACCTTGCTTCTTGGTTGCCCCTTGTCTTCTTGGCAATTTTACCTCTATGAACAGAGAGGGATTGACCCCTCTTGAAATGATGCCATTTGTATGCATCATGAGCCCTTAGGGTTATGAAAACCCTTAGGAGTTTAGGTAGGTTTTGAGTTGAGATTGGCCTTGGATCATTCTTTCTTGGTTTGAACATGTGTATGTAAAATGCAATGACTTAGAATCACATTTGGGATTCGTGTCATGGAATGCATACCAATGCATGAACAGTATAATGGAGTAAGGAATGTAAAGACAATCATTCTTTGCTCTGTTTTGAAATTGACGCATTGTGTCTTATTTCTGGTAAAGGTTTGGCCATGCAATGGTGTTATATGCATCATGAGGTTGGGGGTTACTAATACTTCCTAAAAAGCCTGGTTCCCAAATCTTCAAACCTCCAGCATCCACCCTCGAAAAGGGTAAACCCCATCTTTGATCAGCGATTCGAGCAGGGGAACTATCGATAGGCTGTCAGGTAAGAAGCATAGACTGCATCTATTAACAGGCACTCTACTATTCCCCCTTCTAACTAGAAGATAGTAACGGGTAATAATGTAAGTATGTATGCAAATGCTTTGTGACTCACCTCCATGTGTGTGGGGAATTTCTGCAATTGAAGAAAAGAACCCAATAACACACATTCATCCTGTAGCATTCATGCATTCATGGCAATTAAAGCATACACATAGCATAAAGTAAAATGTGAACAAGGGTTCACTTGCAAGAGAAATACAAATAGTTAGTACTTTTCGAAAAACTCAATGCAAGATAAAATGGATAATCAATGCAAGAGCATGATATGGAAATCAATGCAAAAGCATGAACATGGAAAATGAATGACAGTGATGACACCCTTTGTTTTAAAAAAAAAAAATGTTTTTGAAGAATAATATTTGATTTCGCAAACTTTATGATATTTGGAAAACTTTTGATAGTTTGAAAAATTTTGAAAAGTGGATAAACTGGACAAAATAACCAAAGATTTTGGGTGAGTCAAGGGTGAAGAGACATAATAATCGCCCAACTCTTTAAGTTTTCGCAATAGAGTCGCTAGCTGCCACGTCCTAATTTTTACTCTAGCCCTCTTGGTTCGAAAAAAGGCCTGATGCTCTCTGTGTTAAAACCAACCCTTCAAAAAGGAAAACTACTATGGGGGCTTAATTTTGAAAGTAGATTCAAATAAGGGTTTTTAGGAAAAATAGGAGACACCAACTAACATAATTAAAGATGTGCTAGGTCAACTAAGGCTAAGTGTAATCCAAAGACTAGAGTTAGGGTTTTAGAAATATTTTGAAAATATCCTCTTAAGAGGTTTTTAAGAAAATAGTTTTGTTTAGCAACCTTTTGAAAATGTGACTTTGGGTTGGACTTTGAAACTAGAAATCTAAGGTCCAAGGGTTAGTGACGTGTAGAGAAGATATCTTAAGATCATCACCCTACCCCGCCCTCTCAGTATCTACATGTTTGTTTACCCTTAATTCACTCAAATCACCTGTTACTAAATGTCCACTTGTATCCACTTTAGAATTTTGAAAATAAGTTTGGTCATCACTTTTGGGATGCATGATGCATACTTTTTTTTAAAAGATATTTGAGAAATATAATGTTTTTGAAATGATTTGAGATAAAAATTTTAAAAGATGGAAAGTTTTCCTAACTTCAAAAGGGTTATGACTGCATCTAGGGATGTTTAAAAAATCGTTTGACCTGACCAACCCGACCCACTCGAACCGACTGGACACCAAACCGGTCACCCTATAGGTGGACAACGAGTGGATTTCGACCAATCCGACTATATTTGGTTTGGGTGCCAGGCATTTATTTCTCTAATCCAACCTGACCCAACCTAACTATTCTACACTAAAATTTTTTTTTTCGCCTGACCTAAATCAAGCCAACTTGATCACCCATTGGATCAAAAGCAACTCCAAAAATTTTCAACCCAATCTTTTCTATTCGAGTGGCGGGTGACTAGCTAACCCAACCCGAACCGACCCTGGAACACCACTAACTGCATCATTTTAGGTTGTCTACATATCTTATTTGACGAGGATCAGGTCATTTGTAGTTCGGGTGAAATTCTGATCGGAAGGAGACTCACAAGAGTCTTGGAAAGTTTTTGAAAGTTTAGATTCAAGAATTTTAACTTGAAATAGAACTTGAGAGATTTTGAAAATATTTCGAACAAGCAATTTTGAGAATTTTGGAATGTTTTGAAAACAAATTGAGAGGCTTTTTGGCATATTTTTTAAAAACAACAAAGTCCAATGTCCTAACCACTAGACAACTTGAGGGAGTTTTAAAATATTTTTGAAAACAAGGGAGTTTTGGAATATTTGCTCCCAACCATATTGTCTTGCCTGGGGTGTGCCCCTTGTACTTGTATATATGTTTCTTTTCCTTTTATACAAGCTCACTTACCCAAAAAAAAGAGTTTTGGAATATTTTTGAAATAAGATTTGAGATGTTTTGAAAGCTCGATTAGGAATTTTTGAAAATAGAGTTTGGATGGGAGTGAGCTAAAAGCTCTTTTGAACTTGTCTTTGAAATCATTTTTTGTATACTTTATGTACGGCACTTTGAAATGTTTTATCACTCTTGAGAGACTAGTTACAAATCAACTAGACTCCTTTAAGGTTATAATTTTTGAAAAATCTTTTAGAAAAAGGGTTTAGAGTTTTTAAAACTTTAGAGTTGTAGAACCCTACTTGATATCTCACTTTCCTTGAACAATCTTAACCTTGGGAGACCTAAGATTACTTCAAGGGTGTGACTCTCGAAAATCATTTTTGAAAAAGTTTTTGGAAAGCACTTAGGGTTTTAGAACCCTAATATGAACAATCTTAAAGGTTGTATTTGATGTTTCACTTTTTCTTTGAAAACCCTAACCATGAAAGGGTTAGAATCACTTTAGGATTGTGAGTTTTGAATAATATTTTGTAAATAAATTTTGAAAACGATAACTGTCTAACTATTTTTGGTTAAGACAAATTTAAGAGAACTCTTGAAAACTTTTTTTAAGAGTAGTGTGGAAGCACTTGAGAAGACTTTGGAGTTATGGTTTTTTTTGAAAACTTAAGAAAGTATAATGTTTTGGAAACATGTTTTTAAAAAAAGGTCCTCAATTGAGAGATGATTAAAAGGCCTTGAAATTGGAGTTGTAAAGTTAACTAAGCTTGGTTAGGTTGACCAAGGGTTAACTGACTAGGGTTAGTTTGACTTAAGGTTAACTAACTAAGATTAAATGAAATAGGGTTAACTAACTTGGATTAGGTTAACCTAGGGTTGGACAACTAGGGTTAAGTTAACTTATGGTTAGGCAACTGTGGTCAAGTTAACCTAGGGTTTTGGAAAGTGGTTTTGAACAAGGGTCAGAACCTAATGGTTTTGAAAAGTTGAAAGGGTAGTTTTGTACATGAGCTTTGAAAATATGTTTTGAAAATTATAATTTCATGTAGAAAGCTTATCATTTTATGTGAAAAACTTTGAAAAAGTGCTTGAAAAATGTCATTTTACGTAAGAAAATTATTGTTTCATGTAAAAACCTTTGAAAACCATTGTATTAAAACTTCTCAAAAGAGTGTAGAGTTCAAATGGCTGGTATTTGGAAACAACTCAAACGAGGGTTTCATTAGGACCATAATGTGAACCTCAATCAATGTGTTGAGACCCAGCAACAATATCAAAATACTTGCTCAAGAAAACTAAATGTCAGATTTTAAGAGAAACTTGTACCCAATGATTATATGGAATCATGAACCGAAGGTATAAAATTTGAACGCCACATGGAAGAATCCTTAATAAGTTCACAAGCTCTTTCAAGAACCAATAAAAGAAATAACACGTGTTTTTTTTTTTTAATCTCAATTGAATGTCCTCGTCATTACAAAGAGTGCATGCTATTATTGAACATGGTTGGGAAAAGGGGACTACAAATCAGCCTTTAATTGATGGGCAATTGGCCAATCAATTAGCTAAGTCAAAAGACTACTCAAAAAACTACAAATCATCTAGTCAATTTAGTTAAGTCAAAAGATTAATCCAAAGACTACAAATTAACTCCTAATTGATAACAATCAACCAATCAATTAGTTAAGTCAAAAAGTTACTCAAAAGACTACAAATCAACTCCTAATTGATGGCAATCAACCAATCAATTAGCCAACTCAAAAGAGGACTAATTAACCCCATCAAGAGCTTGAATTAGATTTATTATGCCTTCATCTTCTTTTGGGCCAAGCTTGGAATGCCCCATTTTAGAATCAACCCAAATCTCATAAATCAGCCCATTAATTGTTTCTTTGATCTTCTTGGATCTTGCTCTTGTAATTGGCCCAATTGGAACATGTAATGGATTCTTTAACGGTGCTTGTTGATTCTCATCATTCCCCCCTTCTTCAAAAGGATTCGTCCTCGAATCGTCACCTATATTAGAACCATTAAATGTGGCACTAATGTTATACTCACTTGGAAGATTCAACTTGTAGACATTATCATTGAGCCGCTCAAGGACTTGAAATGGACCATCGCCTCTAGGATGTAGTCTAGGCTGTCTATGGCTGGAAATGTTTCCTTTCTCATATGCACCCAAACCCAATCACCCGGTTCAAAGATGACTCGTCTACGACCCTTGTTGGCTTTAACTGCTCATTTTTCTTCTCTATGTGTTGTTGGACACTTTCATGGAGTTTCTTCACCATCTCAGCCTTCTTTTAAGCATCGAAACTAGTTGTCTCATTAACTAGGAAAGGAAGCAAATCCAAAGGGGTTAGTGGATTAAAACCATAAACAATCTCAAATGATGAAAACTCAGTAGTAGAATGAACACTCCGATTATATACAAACTCAATAAATGGCAAACAATCCTCCCAATTTTTCAAGTTCTTTTGAATTATGGTATGCAATAAAGTAGATAAAGTTCTATTCACTACCTTGGTCTGTCCA
>CM065391.1:4797500-4835000 GCA_033060915.1 Euryodendron excelsum | reverse complement strand
ATTTAGCAGCAAGTGAAGAGGAACCCCAATTTTCAGTTTCATTGGAGATACGAGAAAACTAGCTTAACTCATCTTTGTTTTGCTAATGACTTGATGCTTTATTGCTAGGGTGAGATTGCTTTTGCTAGGATTTTAAAGGAGGCTTTGGATACATTTTCTAAATTCTCAGGTCTTGTTCCAAATTGTGCTAAGAGTAATATATTTCTCACTGGTTTGGATGATCATGGGAGGGAGCAATTGTTAAATCTCTTCAAGTTCTAGCCAGGTGCGCCTCCAATTCGGTATTTAGGGGTTCCCCTGATTTCTTTTTTTTGCTAAGTAAGAAAGAATATCAATAGACAAAAAAAAGATCAAAAGATCAAGTACAAATACAAGAGGCATACCCCAGGCCAAAGGATAATGATAATCAAGAAAGATAACCATCCAAACAAACTAAAGAACCCAACTAGCACTAGCTAAGCAAAGTACACAAAGAAGCTAACTTAGCTCAACAACTATAAGAACTAAACAAATAGCAAAGAATGGTTGCTCTTAGTTCTTGAAAATATCATTGGGAATCCGCCATATTTGCTGGAGGTCCCTATTTGGTGCCGCTCCATGAAAGCCTCTCAAGCTAGCCATCCTACTACGAACTTGAAAGACTATATCATTAAGCACTGCCTTCATGTCCCTACTCTTGTTAGCCCTTAATCTCTCATTCCTTTCTCTCCAAAGGAAATAAACAATGGTGGAGAGCATTAACTTGCAAAGAATATTCTTCAAAACCTTCCCCTTCAAGGTACAAGCCCAAGATACAATCCTTTGCCACTCATTACTCAAGCATTGGGCCTTACATTTTGCTAGCAGCTGCACCCATAATCTGTTGGTGATTGAACACTGGAAGAAGAGATGGTTGTGGTCTTCAATTTTATCTCTACAAAACACACAACACATGTCATTTAACATACCATAGGCAGCAAGTTTGTCTTGGGTGGCTAATCTTTCTCGAATAGCAAGCCAAAGGATGAAGCTATATCTAGGAATAGCCTTCTTAAACCAAGCAACTTCAGCCTACTCCACTTGAGGACTTTGACTTCTAATACTTTACTAAGCTGATCTAACTGAAAATTGGTGATTTTTTCCTGGAATCCACATGGCTTGATCAGTACAAGAACTATTAGGAAGTGGAATACATGACATACACCTCTTGAGCTCCATCAACTCTATGGAATTTGCCACATGCCAATGCCACTGGTTGTCTCTAATAATAGTGCTAACTTTTGCTTCTTTACCTAGCCCAGAATCATAGATCACCCTATCCCCCATTCTCTGATGTATAGGCCCCATTGGCAGCCAATTATCATACCAAAGGGAAACCTGTGAGCCTTCCCCAATTTTGTACTTGATCAAAGGCCTAATGAGATCTCTTAGCTGCAAAATTTTTCTCCAAGTCCAAGAGCAATCCCAAGGAACCTTAGCCACCCAGAATTGACTTCTAACTAGAAGGTTAGCTTTGACCCACTTCACCCAACAAGAGGTTGTAGGAGATTGGCACAACAACCAGATGTGTCTAGTGATATTAGCTTGGTTCCAATCCACCAACTTCTTTATGCCTAGACCACCTACATCATTTGGTTTAGTAACCTCTTCCCAATTAACCTTAGCTCCAGTACTCGTTAAATCAGGCCCTTTCCAAAGAAAAGCTCTGAAGCATTAATCAATTTTCTTCAAAACTTTCTTAGGCATAATGAAATGGGCACACTAGTAGCTTTGCATGCTAATTAAGACTGATTTGATGAGCTGCAACCGGCCAGCATAAGAGAGAAACTTACCAGTCCAAGACTTGGCCTTACTCACAATTCTATCAACCAAGTTATTGCAATCTTCAGGTTTCAGCTTAGAAGAAATCAGGGGAACCCCTAGGTATCGAATTAGAAGCACACCTGGCTGAAACTTGAAGAGATTTAACAATTGCTGTCTCCCTTGATCATCCAAACCAGCAAGAAATATATTACTCTTGGCACAATTTGGAACAAGACCTGAGAATTTAGAAAATATATCCAAAGCCTCCTTTAAAATCCTAGCAGAAGCAATCTCACCCTTGCAATAAAGCATCAAGTCATCAGCAAAACAAAGGTGAGTTAAGCTAGTTTTCTTACATCTCCAATGAAACTGAAAATTGGGGCTCCTCTTTACTTGCTGCTGAATAATTTGAGATAAGACATTCATACAAATTACAAAGAAGTAAGGGGATAAAGGATCACCTTGCCTCAGGCCTTTAGCTCCAGGAAAGAAACCCTCCAAGGCACCATTAAGGCTGATTGAGTACATAGGAGTAGAGATACAGACCTGTATCCAATTCCTTAGCTTATCTGGAAATCCCATAAGCTCCAAAACATCCAACATGAATTCCCATCTGACTGAGTCATAAGCCTTCATAAGATCTACCTTCACAGCACATTTAGCCAACTTGGTGTTCTTATGATAGCCTCTCATAAGTTCTTGAGCAAGTAGGATGTTATCACTAATCTTCCTTCCTTGAATAAAAGCTGATTGGGCTTCATCAATAACCAGAGGCAGCAAACTTTTAATCCTATTCGCAATAATCTTAGTAATGCATTTGTATAGGGTATTGCAGCAAGAGATAGGTCGATAGTCCTTTAAGGTTGTGGGATTTGGAACTTTGGGGATTAAGGCTACAATGGTAGCATTGACTTCCTTTAACAAACAACCAGAATCAAAGAATGATTTAATGGCAGCAACCACCTCCTTTCCAACTATAGGCCAAGCTTTCTTAAAGAAAAAGCCATTGAAACCATCAGGACCAGGGGCCTTGTTTGGATTTAAGTTAAAGAGCACTTGCTTAATCTCATCTTCCGTGACATTTCTGTCCATATTTGCAGCAGCTTCTTCAGAAATCACTTTACTAACATATTGCTGAAGTTCTTGCTTTCCTGGATACTTCACATCATTTTCCTTCCCCAACAAGTTCTGGAAGTACTTTACAAATTCCTCTTTGACCTCTTTAATATCTTCCACTACAGTACCGTTTTCCTTCTTTATGGAGGAGATTTTATTCCTATTAGCTCTATTCCTTACTAACTTGAAGAAAAAATTGGTGTTTTGATCCCCTTCGTTTAACCACAGAATTATGCTCTTTTGCTTGGCAAAGCTCTCCTCTTGGTTATTCAAAGCATTAAGTTTGGAAAGGCTCTCTTTCTCCTTGGTCAAGAGCCCTAGATCCCCACCATTTGCCTCTAACTGTCTTTGAAGATTGAGCAACTCCTCCCTAGCTTCATTAACTCGCAGCGAAATATCATACCATTTCTTCTTATTTAGCTCCTTCAAACTAGATTTCACCATTTTCAGCTTCTTGCAAACTCGGTACATTGGGTACCCGTCAACAACAATATTCCAAGCTTGCTACACCGTAGGCAAAAACTCCTCATACTCAGCCCAAAAATTAAAGAACTTAAATGGTTTAGTACCTTCCTTCATATGGAGCCCCAACCGAACCAAAATAGGGCTATGATCTGAAACCCCAAAAGGAAAGAATTCAGCAGAAGCAAATCTGAATTTAGAGTTCCAACAGCTGTTAACAAGAGCTCTATCAATTTTTCTTAGGATATAATTCTTAGCACATCCATTGTTCCAAGTAAAATGGAAACCCCCATATCGAAGATCATCCAGCTCAGCCTCCACAAGACACTCATTAAATTCGTCCATAAAACCAGGCCAATCAGTGCTTCCCCCCCTTCTCTCAAAAGGAGACCTTATAGCATTAAAATCACCCATGACAAGCCAAGGTTCATTACAGACCAGATTTGCATGTTGCTCAAGATCCCTCCAAAGCTGCCTTCTAAGTGTTACAGTGTGTAAACCATAAGCGAAAGAAATGTAGCAATGGATCTTTTGCTCAATAAGAGAGATGTTACAATGAATAATTTGGTTACACATGCTTAGAACATCCAATTTCACAAAATTCGAATTCCACCCAACCCAAATTCTACCAGCCCCACTAGTGTTATAATTATGGATGAAATCCCAATTCTTCATCAACCCACGACAGATTGAATCCCTATTCTCCAACTTGACTCTAGTTTCTACAAAACCAAAACACCAAATGTTGTGGCACTGAACAAAATCTTTGATTTCTCTCTGCTTGGAGAGATCATTAAGACCTCTCACATTCCAGCAAGCAAACGACATTAATTACTTAGAACAAGAGGTGCTCCCCTTAGAGCTACTAGCTGAGCTCTGCCTTCTTCTCTTCTCATTCTTCTTCTTATTCTTTTGTATCTTCCTATCAACTTTATCCATTACCGCTGCCTTGTCTCTGAGAGGATTTGTAATAGGAGTTGCCATCAAATTTGATTGACCATCCCCACTAGTTTCCATGTCTTCAAAATCTTCCATCTTGTCCAATTGTTGAAATCTATTGAGGGTTATGACCTCAACAACAGGTTTCTTCATCAGATTGGCTGGTTGCATGGCAACTAATTGATCACTACTGCAAGCACCACTTGGAATGACATTTGTTGCCCTCAAATTAGTAGCAGGCATCTCCTCAAATTGCCTAACACCACTTGGACCAGCTAAACTTTGAGCACTTGTAGTATCCTCATCAATAGTAGTCTCTTTCCCTTTGCGCTTCACTTCTGTCCAGCCCTCTTTATTAGCAATCTCTACTATTGAATTCTTTTTAACTTTCCATTCCTGTTTAATCACCTTTGTGCACTTGCTCACTACATGCCCAAATTCTTTGCAAACTTCACAAATCTTTGGAACCCAATTGTACTCAACAGCTATTTCAATAACACCCCTACCTTCCACCTCCAAATCAAAGGAATCTGGAAGCTTAGATTCAGCATTAACTTCCACACAAATTCTAGCAAAGTTTATTCTCTTTAACTCTTCAGTCAAGTTATTTGGGTATAGGGGTTCCCCCACTGCACTAGCCACATAACTTAGGCCTCTTGCTGTCCACAATTCCAAAGGAACATTATAGAAATTAATCCAAATAGGGACTGATTTACAGCTATCCTTACTAAGGTTCATGTTGAGTTGCCATTTCCTTAGGCATATAGGATGCCCAGCAAAGTGCCATGGTCCATTCTCAATGACCCATTCACAACCCATAGCTGATAAAAACTTAAAATAATAGAACCCAATGTCAGTGTTCAATAATTTTTCAAACCCATGTTTATCTCATAATTTCTTGGCAATGCTGTTGACTAAATTAAAGGGTAGTTTATTATGCATAAAGTACCCAACAAGAGTATTTTCCCATAACTCAGCACCTTGGGCAGCCACATCTGAGGGGGCTTTAACTTTAACTCTATCATTTCCCAATTCAGGTTTGAAATATTCAAGATTCATGAAAGAGCCTTTCTTTGACTTTAAAATGGAAACCCACTTACTTGGACCATTGGGACCACTTTGCTTTCCACCAGGTTCGTTGACCGTGCCCCTCCCATGCTGCCTCCATGTTTGATTGACTGCAAATTTTGCCACAACAGAATTTTCTCCAGCTTTCCCTCCACCCAAGTAAGCATGTTGCACTCCATTACTCAAGCCTAAAGTAGTGGAGACATGGCCTATCTCTATCCCCTTTGCATTTGCACACTCTTCACCCATGCAAGCATGCTGCATCCCATTACCTAAATCCAAAGTAGTGGAGACAAGACCCATCCCCATCACCTTTGTATTTGCACTCTCTCCACCAAGTGCGTGAACAGTACCCTCCTTCTTCATAAGCTGAGGTTTGGACACTAAATTTACAGCTGCTACATGGGGAGCAATCACCACATTAGTTTCCTCCTTTGCTCCAAGTTTCTTTGCCTAAACCGTACCCATCTTCTCTACAAGCTGAGGCTTGGACAACGAATATACAGCTACTTCATGGGGAGAACTCACCACAAAAGTTTGCTCTTCCTCTTCAACCTTATCTGCCCAACTTTTGGGTGAAGAGTTACTACCTGGAGATTTTCCACCATTTGTGCATGAGAGAAGACCTCCAAAGCTTGCAACAGGAGTGTTGAAGCCAGACTTGACCCAAGCATATTACCTGGAGTATTGCATAGTTCAGACACCATAGCCTTGAGTTTTTCAATTTCAGATTTGTACTCATCTCTTTCCAACTTCAAAAACTCCAAATCAGAATTCAACTCAGAGATTCTACGAGCAGCAGCACTTGAACAATGGCTTGACCTCTCCCAACCTCCGTTATAGAATTCTTAACATGAATCCCTTGTGACCCAGCTCTTAGCTTTAGAAATCTCTTAAGAGAACCATTAAGAGGGTCATAAATGCCTGCACCATTGCCTAACAGAGGTGAAACATCCTCACCAACCTCAGCAATATCCCCCATGTCTCTAAGATGGTCACCATCCTCACCCTCCATCTTCTCCAAAGAAATCAGAAAAAATTCTAGAAAGAGAGAACGAAAATGAATCCTACCCCAGTTGCATCACACTCATAAATGCCACCTTCATCCTCCATTAATGCTAAAACATGAAAGAAACTAGAGGAAGAGGAAACAATAGTTGCTGAAATTATCATGAATGATAGGATGGAATTTGCTTTGACCCACTTCACCCAACAAGAGGTCGTAGAAGAACCCCTGATTTCTTCTAAGCTGTAACCTGAAGATTGCAATAACTTGGTTGATAAAATTGTGAGGAAGGCCAAGTTTTGGATTGGTAAGTTCCTCTCTTATATTGGCCAGTTGCAGCTCATCAAATCAGTTTTATTTAGCATGTAGAGCTATTGGTGTGCCCACTTCATTATGCCCAAGAAAGTTTTGAAGAAAATTAATCAATGCTTCAAAGCTTTTCTTTGGAAAGGGCTTGATTTAAAGAATACTAGAGCTAAGGTTAATTGGAAGAGGTTACTAAGCCAATTGATGAAGGTGGTGTAGGCATAAAGAACTTGGTATGATGAGAATCAACAAGCACCATTAAGGATCTATTACATGTTCCAATTGGGCCTATTATAAGAGCAAGATCCAAGAAGCTCAAAGAAGCAATTAATGGACTGATGTATGAGATTTGGGCTAATTGTAAAATGGGACATTCGAAGCATGGCCTAAAAGAAGATGAAAGCATAATAAATCTAATTCAAGCTATTGATGGGGGTGATTAGTCCTCTTTTGACTTATCTAATTGATTGGTTGATTGTCATCAATTAGGGGTTGATTTATAGTCTTTCGAGTAATCTTTTGACTTAGCTAAATTGATTAGATGATTTGTAGTCTTTTGAGTTAGCTAATTGATTGGTTGATTGCCCAACCAATCAATTAGCGGCTGATTTGTAGTCCCTTTTTCTCAATCATATTCTATAAATAGCATGCACGCTTTGCAATGAAGGAGACATTGAATTGAGATAAAAAAAAAAAATGCATGTGTTGTTTCTTCTATTAGTTCTTCAAAGAGCTTGTGAACTTATCAAGGATTCTTCCTTGTGGCATTCAAATTTTATACTTTCGGTTCATGATTTCATATAATCATTGGATTGGGGTTAGTTACTCTATACATTCGGTTCACATTTCAGTTATAAGTGTTGGGTCAAAGTTTCTCTCAAAATCTGACTTTTAGCTTTCTTGGGCAAGTATTCCAGTATTGTTGTGGGGTCTCAACGCGTGTTGGTTTGAGGTTTGCATCATTTGGTATCAGAGCCAAGTTCTAAAACCAGGTTTTCTATCCTTTTATCTCTTGTTTCTTGCTATCATCCATCGTGTTTCATTTGTGTTCATTACTCTTTGTTCTTGCCTCGTGTTGTACACCAAGTTCAAATAAAAAAGAAAAAAAAACCTAAGTTAAAAAAACAATTAGGTTTACCGTCCTTTTATCTTTCGTTTCTTGCTATCATCCATCGTGTTCCATTATTGTTCATTACTCCTTGTTCTTGCCTTGTGTCATACACCAAGTTTAAAAAAAAAAAAAAGATACTTAAAAAAAAAAGTGATACTGAGGCAACAAATATTATCATTCACCACACTTATCAAAGTTATTTGTAATCGTGACATTTGTACTTTTCGTTCTAAAAAAAAAAAATCTGACTTTTGTCCTTTTCCTTTGATTCATTGATTGTATAATATTTTTCTTGCCGTCTGTATTGGTTTAAATAATACAAGTTGAATTTCTTGAGCAAGTTTATTAGTTTAAGGAAGAACTAAAAAGGGGGGAGCTAGGAGTGAAAAAAGGCAAGAGAGTGTGAGACTAATATCAGGAGCCAATTTTAGAGTGAAACACGAGAGCGAGTGACACACGTGAGGGAGTGTTGTGAGGGATTGTTGCTAACATTTCTCTATAGCTCAAAAAAAATGTCTTTCAGGGACGACACATCACAGAAAGAAGGATAGGAGGAGTCGTTCTTCGTGTTGCAGGCTATAGAACAACAATTTGAACGCATGGACATGGTATTTAATGAAATTCGGGATTGGATGGATCGGCAAGACATTGCTATTACTACTTAGCGCGAGGGAGGTCCCCAAAGAGTTCCTAATGCTAGGAGGCAAGAAACGCGTGCTCCAATGAATGGTGTTGATGGCGACTATGAGGATGAGTTTGAAGATGAAGAGGATCAAGTTTCTTTGATATTAAGTGTTTTCGTTGTTTGGGAGTAGGTCATATTGCTTCACAATGCCTAAATAGGAGAACCATGATCGCATGTGTTGATAGAGAAGTGGAAACCAAAAGTGATAGTAATGATGACATCACGCCATCGCTTGCAGATGCTTGTAACGATAATGTGGAGTATCCGGTGAAGGGCGAGTCACTTGTGGCTAGGCGTGCTTCAAGTGCCTAAGTCAAAGAGGATGACGTGGAACAACAAAGGGAGAACATTTTTCATACTTGGTGCCACGTTAACAGCAAAGTATGTTGTATGATCATTGATGGGGAAGGTTGTACTAATGTGGCTAGCACTACTCTTGTTGAAAAATTGAATTTATCTACCTTGAAACACCCTAGACCGTATAAATTACAGTGGTTGAATGATTATGGGGAGGTTAAGGTGAACAAACAAGTACTAGTTTCTTTTCAATTGGAAAGTACAAGGATGAAGTACTTCGTGATGTTGTTCCAATGCAAACCGGTCACAATTGGGCAGGTGGTGGCAAGTTGATAGGAACGTCACTCATGACGGGTTTAAGAATAGGCATTCTTTTGTAAAGGACAACAAAACTATTACTCTTGTCCCATTGACTCCAAGACAACTGTATGAAGATCAAATGAAATTGAAAAGAGAGGATGAGTTGAACAAAAAATTGTGAGACAAAATTCAAAAAAATATGATGAAAAAGAGGATGAAAAGAAAAAGTAAGTGAGCAGAAAAGAGAGAGTGAAAAGAAAGGTGAGCATGAAAAAAATGAGAGAGAAATAAAAAAACAAGTGAGTTTTTATGCTAAGACGAGTAATGTCAAGAGTGCTTTTTATACAAACCAGCCTATATTTGTACTATTGTACAAAGAGGCATGTTGTAATACTAACGAACATGATGAATCTTTGCCTGGTGTTATTGTCTCTTTGTTGCAGGAATATGAGGATGTGTATCCTATCGATGCGCCAAGTGGGTTGCCACCTATTAGGAGAATAGAGTATCAATTTGATTTCGTGCTAGGTGTGTCAATTCCTAACCGACCAGCTTATAGGAGTAATCCAAAGGGGACAAAGGAACTTTAAAGGTAAGTGGAGGAGTTGCTGGCCTAAGGACACGTGAGAGAGAGTATAAGTTCGTGTGCGGTACCGGTGCTATTTGTACCCAAGAAGGATGAAACTTGGGGAATGTGTGTTGATTACAAGGCTATCAACAACATTACGGTAAAGTATAGACATCCCATTCCTAAACTAGATGACAAGTTGGATGAGTTGCATGGGTTATGTATTTTCACAAAAATTAATTTGAAAAGTGGGTATCATCAAATTAGGATGAAAGAGGGTGATGAATGGAAAACTACCTTTAAAACTAAATATGAATTGTATGAGTAGTTGGTTATGCCTTTTGGTCTAACTAATGCACCAAGTACATTCATGAGGTTAATAAATCATTCATTGCATGCGTTTATAGGTAGATTTGTTGTGGTCTATTTTGATGACATTTTGGTGTATAGCAATTGCTTGGATGCGCATATTGATCATTTGCATTGTGTGCTTGATGTTTTGAGAAAAGAAAAATTATATACCAATTTAAAGAAATGTTCCTTTTGCATGGACAAAGTTGTTTTTCTTGGTTATGTTGTTAGCGCGAAAGGAATTGAGGTGGATGTGGAAAAGGTAAAGGCTATCGAGGAATGACCCACACCAAAGTCAACCACAGAGGTAAGAAGTTTTCATGGTTTGGCTAGTTTTTATCGGCGATTCGTCAAAAATTTCAATACACTAACCGCACCACTCACTGAAATTGTTAAAAAAACCATAGGTTTTAAATGGGGTAGTGAGCAAGATGGTGCATTTCATGAGATTAAAGAAAAGTTGTGTGGTGCTCCTTTATTAGTGTTACCTAATTTTTCTAAAACTTTTGAAATTGAATGTGATGGCTCAGGAATAGTTATTGGAGCTATTCTGATGCAGGAGAAGCGGCCAACAGCCTATTTTAGTGAAAAACTAAATGGGGCAGCTTTGAACTACCCGACATATGACAAGGAGTTTTATGCATTGTGATGCAATTCATGTCAACATAACTCCAAGGGATCAAGTCCAAGTCCCAATTGGGCCGGTGACAAGAGCACGGGCCAAGAAATTTAAAGAGGTACTCAATGGATTGATTCAAGAGGCATGGGCTCAAACAAATCAAGCATATTCATGGAGGACCATTGAGCATGATCCAAGTGAGCAGCACAGAATCATCAATATGATTCATGTTCTAGAAGAATCTAGCCAAGAATAAAGACATTCCTTTTTGGATTTATATGTAAGGCTTGCTTGCCAATTAATTTCCTTTTTATTTGCTTATGTGGGTGTATATGGCTGGATACATCCATTCCCCAAATTTTCTTTTCTAGTTTAGGCATGTGATTGGCCACTTAAAAGGGTTGAGTATCTTTTCATTTAGGCAAGTAACTTTTAGGCAACTAAGAGATATTTATAACCAGATTTTTAGCCCTAATTAGGATACCATTTAGGGAGTTTCCTTGTAATGGCTAGCCCTTTAAATAGGCGTATATGCAATGAAATTTAGATCATTATTCAGCAAATTGTGAGAGTACTCTCTACGGTTCTTTGAAGAACTTTTTGAACTTATCGGATTTCCCGTGGCGTTCACCAACGACTTATCAAGCGGAGCTCCACCACTGTTTGTGGCGTCTTCCTTATACCAAGGTTCTTGTTTCGCATCAAGCAACGGGTTGAGGTCATATATACCGATGTTCTTGTTTGTTGTAAACAACGGGTCAAGGTCTTCATTCAGAACCTGATCATAGAGCTTTCTTGGGTTCCTCATTGTATCAGGTCTCATTATTTTTGGTGGGATTCGTATCATTTGGTGTCAAAGCCAGGTTCAACATCCACCTATCTTTGTTTCTTGTTTTCATCCCATCTTGTCCCCATAACTATTCATTGTTACTGTTCACGAATCTAGTTCAAGTAAAAAAAACAGACGTCAAAGCAAAAAAAAAAAAAAAGAAGAAAGAGGGGAAAACGTCCAAGGAAGAATAAGAAAAGAAAAGATTGCTTGGTTCTTCCATTTTGGTTCCACTAAGGCCAAAATCACTTTATTCCAAGACCAAATATTCATTTTTCCTTTTCGTGAAAAGTTTGCTATATTGTGCTTTTGAAAGTCTAATCAGCCGCATTTTTTGTATTCTTGTTCTAAAAATCTGAAATTCCTTGATGAGTTTTTGTTGAATTGTTGCTGGAAATTTTGAGTACTGTTTGTTTAGTTTCAAAAGAACTGGAAGGGAATTACTAAGTGGAAAAAGGCAAGAGTGGTGAGAACATTAGAGGGTTAAAAGCCACGTTTTGAGTGATACACGAGTGTAGAGTGATTTACACTCTTGAGTGTAATCACGTAAGGGAGAGTATTGTGAGGTCCTTTTTTTTTCTAACATTGTTTTGCAGCAAACATGTCTCATAATAGTTCTAAAAGCAATGCCGAAGGTGCAATGAATTTGGCTGATCCGAAGATGTTTATGGAGGCCATGATGAGTGAGATGAGGCGTGTGATGAAGTTGGAACTGGAGCAAGTGCATGAATGGATAGACTAGATGGAGAGCACACGTGAGAAGCAGCCACACAGATTCCTTTGATCTGGAGGTGGAAGGTAGAGGTGTTATTGAAATAGCTGTTGAGTACAATTGGGTTCCAAAAATTTGTGAAGTTTGCAAAGAATTTGGGCATGTAGTGAGCAAGTGTACAATGGTGATTAAACAAGAATGGAAAGTTAAAAAGAATTCAATAGTAGAGATTGCAAATGAAGAGGGCTGGACAGAAGTTAAGCACAAAGGGAAGGAGAATACTATTGATGAGGATACTACAAGTGCTCCAAGTTTAGCTAGCCCAAATGGTGTTGGGCAATTAGAGGAGATGCTTTCTACTACTCCGAGAGCAACAAATGTCATTCCAAGTGGTGCTTGCAGAGGTGATCAATTAGTCCCCATACAACCAGCCAATCTGATGATGAAACCTGTTGTTGAGGTCATAACTCTCAATAGATTTCAACAATTGGATAAGATGGAAGATGTTGAAGCCATGGAAACTAGTGAGGATGGTCAGTCAAATTTGATGGCAACTCCTATTGCAAATTCTCTCAGAGACAAGGCGGCGATAGTGGATGAAGTTGATAGGAAGATACAAAAAAATAAGAGGAAGAATGAGAAGAGAAGAAGGCAGAGCTCAGCTAGTAGCTCTAAGGGGAGCACCTCTTGTTTTAAGTAATTAATGTCGTTTGCTTGCTGGAATGTGAGAGGTCTCAATGATCTCTCCAAGCAAAGAGAAATCAAAGATTTTGTTTGGTGCCACAACATTTGGTGTTTTGGTTTTGTAGAAACTAGAGTCAAGTTGAAGAATAGGGATTCAATCTGTCGTAGGCTGATGAAGAATTGGGATTTCATCCATAATTATAACACTAGTGGGGATGGTAGAATTTAGGTTGGGTGGAATTCGAATTTTGTGAAATTGGATGTTCTAAGCATGTCTAACCAAATTATTCATTGTAAGATCTTTCTTATTGAGCAGAAGATCCATTGCTATATTTCTTTCGCTTATGGTTTACACACTGTAACACTTAGAAGGCAGCTTTGGAGAGATCTTGAGCAACATGCAAATCTAGTTTGTAATGAACCTTGGCTTGTCTTGGGTGATTTTAATGCTATAAGATCTCCTTTTGAGAGAAGGGGGGGAAGCACTGATTGGCCTAGTTTCATGGACAAATTTAATGAGTGTCATGTGGAGGCTGAGCTAGATGATCTTCGATATGGGGGTTTCCATTTTACTTGGAACAATGGATGTGCTAAGAATTATATCCTAAGAAAAATTGATAGAGCTCTTGTTAACAACTGCTGGAACTCTAATTTCAGATTTTCTTCAATTGAATTCTTTCCTTTCAGGGTTTCAGATCATAGCCCTATTTTGGTTCGGTTGGGGCTCCATACGAAGGAAGGAACTAAACCATTTAAGTTCTTTAATTTTTGGGCTGAGTATGAGGAGTTTTTGCCTAGGGTGCAGCAAGCTTGGAATACTGTTGTTGATGGGTACCCAATGTACCGAGTGTGCAAGAAGCTGAAAATGGTGAAATCTAGTTTGAAGGAGCTAAATAAGAAGAAATGTTATGATATTTTGCTGCGAGTGAATGAAGCTAGAGAGGAGTTGCTTAATCTTCAAAGAAAGTTAGAGTCAAATGGTGGGGATCATGGGCTCTTGGCCAAGAAGAAAGAGAGCCTTTCCAAACTTAACGCTTTGAATAACCAAGAGGAGAGCTTTGCCAAGCAAAAGCGCAAAATTCTGTGGCTGAATGAAGGGGATCAAAACACCAATTTTTTCTTCAAGTCAGTAAGGAATAGAACTAATAGGAATAAAATCTCCTCCATAAAGAAGGAAGACGGTACTATAGTGGAAGATATTAAAGAGGAATTTGTAAAGTACTTCCAGAACTTGTTGGGGAAGGAAAATGATGTGAAGTATCCAGGGAAGTAAGAACTTCAGCAATATGTTTGTAATGTGATTTCTGAAGAAGCTGCTGCAAATATGGACAGGAATGTCACGGAAGATGAGATTAAGCAAGTGCTCTTTAACTTAAATCCAAACAAGGCCCCTGGTCCTGATGGTTTCAATGGTTTTTTCTTTAAGAAAGCGTGGCCTATAGTTGGAAAGGAGGTGGTTGTTGCCATTAAATCATTCTTTGATTCTGGTTGTTTGCTAAAGGAAGTCAATGCTACCATTGTAGCCTCAATCCCTAAAGTTCCTAATCCCACAACCTTAAAGGACTATTGACCTATCTCTTGTTGCAATACTCTATACAAATGCATTACTAAGATTATTGCGAATAGAATTAAGAGTTTGTTGCCTCTGGTTATTGATGAAGCCCAATTAGCTTTTATTCAAGGAAGGAAGATTAGTGATAACATCTTACTTGCTCAAGAACTTATGAGAGGCTGTCATAAGAACACCAAGTTGGCTAAATGTGCTGTGAAGTTAGATCTTATGAAGGCCTATGACTCAGTCAAATGGGAATTCGTGTTGGATGTTTTGGAGCTTATGGGATTTTCAGAGAAGCTAAGGAATTGGATACAGGTCTGCATCTCTACTCCTATGTACTCAATCAGCCTTAATGGTGCCTTGGAGGGTTTCTTTCCCGGAGCTAAAGGCCTGAGGCAAGGTGATCCTTTATCCCCTTACTTATTTGTAATTTGTATGAATGTCCTGTCTCAAATTATTTAGCAGCAAGTAAAGAGGAACCCCAATTATCAGTTTCATTGGAGATGCAAGAAAACTAGCTTAACTCACCTTTGTTTTGTTGATAACTTGATGCTTTATTGCAAGGGTGAGATTGCTTCTGCTAGGATTTTAAAGAAGGCTTTGGATATATTTTCTGAATTCTCAGGTCTTGTTCCAAATTGTGCCAAGAGTAATATATTTCTCACTGGTTTGGATGATCAAGGGAGAGGGCAATTATTAAATGTCTTCAAGTTTCAGCCAGGTGTGCTTCCAATTCGATACCTAGCGGTTCCCCTGATTTCTTCTAAGCTGAAACCTGAAGATTGCAATAACTTGGTTGATAGAATTGTGAGTAAGGCCAAGTCTTGAACTGGTAAGTTCCTCTCCTATGCTGGTAGGTTGCAGCTCATCAAATCAGTCTTATTTAGCATGCAAAGCTACTGGTGTGCCCATTTCATTATGCCTAAGAAAGTTTTGAAGAAAATTGATCAATGCTTCAGAGCTTTTCTTTGGAAAGGGCCTGATTTAAAGAGTACTGGAGCTAAGGTTAATTGGGAAGAGGTTACTAAACCAAATGATGAAGGTGGTCTAGGCATAAAGAAGTTGGTAGATTGGAACCAAGCTAATATCACTAGATACATCTGGTTGTTGTGCCAATCTTCTTCAACCTCTTGTTGGGTGAAGTGGGTCAGAGCTAACCTTCTAGTTAAAAGTCAATTGTGGGTGGCTAAGGTTCCTTGGGATTGCTCTTGGACTTGGAGGAAAATTTTGCAGCTAAGAGATATCATTAGGCCTTTGATCAAGTACAAAATTGGGGAAGGCTCACAGGTTTCCCTTTGGTATGATAACTGGCTGCCAATGGGGCCTATACATCAAAGAATGGGGGATAGGGTGATCTATGATTCTGGGCTAGGTAAAGAAGCAAAAGTTAGCACTATTATTAAAGACAACCAGTGGCATTGGCCTATGGAAAATTTCATAGAGTTGATGGAGCTCAAGAGGTGTATGTTATGTATTCCACTTCCTAATAGTTCTTGTACTGATCAAGCCATGTGGATTCCAGAAAAAAATCACCAATTTTCAGTTAGATCAGCTTGGCAAAGTATTAGAAGTCATAGTCCTCAAGTGGAGTGGGCTAAAGTTGCTTGGTTTAAGAAGGCTATTCCTATATATAGCTTCATCCTTTGGCTTGCTATTCGAGAAAGATTAGCCACCCAAGACAAACTTGCTGTCTATGGTATGTTAAATGACATGTGTTGTGTGTTTTGTAGAGATAAAATTAAAGACCACAACCATCTCTTCTTCTAGTGTCCAAGCACCAACAGATTATGGGTGCAGCTGCTAGCAAAATGTAAGGCCCAATGCTTGAGTAATAAGTGGCAAGGGATTGTATCTTGGGCTTGTACCTTGAAAGGGAAGGCTTTGAAGAATATTTTTTGCAAGTTAATGCTCTCCACCACTGTTTATTTCCTTTGGAGAGAAAGGAATGAGAGATTAATGGCTAACAAGTGTAGGGATATGAAGGCAGTGCTCAATGATATAGTCTTTCAAGTTCGTAGTAGGATGGCTAGCTTGAGAGGCTTTCATGGAACAGCACCAAATAGGGAACTCCAGCAAATATGGCAGATTCCCAATGATATTTTCAAGAACTAAGGGCAACCATTCTTTGCTATTTGTTTAGTTCTTATAGTTATTGAGCTAAGTTAGCTTCTTTGTGTACTTTTCTTAGCTAGTGCGAGTTGGGTTCTTTAGTTTGCTTGGATGGTTATCTTTCTTGATTATCGTTATTCTTTGGCCTGGGGTATGCCCCTTGTATTTGTACTTGATCTTTCGATTTTTTTTGTCTATAGATTTTCTTTCTTAGCATAAAAAAGAAGGGAAAGAGTTCAACCAAGGGAAGTAAGGGTTGAAGATGAAGATCCTTATGGGGCTGATTTTGAGGGTGAAGATGATCGGGATTCTGTTGCTACCAATAGAGACATGGGAGGCAATGAAAACAGTGATGAGAAAGCGGTTTGTACCAAGTTATTATTATAGGGAGTTGCACAAAAGCTACATGGACTTAGACAGGGCAGCAGGAGTGTGGAAGATTACAACAAGGAGATGGAGATTGCTATGATCCGGGCTGATGTCGAGGAGGATCGAGAGGCTACAATGGCTAGGTTTTTACTTGGATTAAACCGGGAAATCCAAGATAGGGTAGAGATGCAGCATTATGTGGAGTTGGAAGATATGGTGCACATGGCCATCAAAGTGGAGCAACAACTCAAGAGGGGGGGGTGGATCACGTGCAGCCCATAATACCAATGCTACATCTTGGAAACCGAGTTATACCAAGCAGATGGACAAGTCCCAAACGTCCAAATCTGAGCCCAAGTCTGCAAACACTAGCCATGTTCCTCAAGGTAAAACCGATACTGCTACCTCTAGGAATCGTGATATTAAATGTTTTAAATGTCAAGGCAGGGGACACATAGCAAGTCAATGTCCAAACAAGCAGGTCATGCTATTGCAAGACAATGGTGAAATTGTGACCAACAATGAAGATTTCGACACCGACGACTTGCCACCATTGGAGGACATTTCCAGGGAGGAATATTCTGCCCCTGAAGCATTGACATTAGTGGCGAGGAGAGCATTGAGCCTACAAGCAATAGAAGAGGATGAAGTGCAGCGGGAGAACATCTTGCACACTAGGTGCTACGTCAAGGACAAGGTATGTAGTGTGATTATTGATGGTGGTAGTTGTACTAATGTGGCCAGCACAATCATGGTTGAAAAATTGGGACTACCTGTGTTGAAGCACCCTAGGCCATACAAGTTGCAATGGCTAAATGATAGTGGGGAAATAAGGGTGAACAAGCAGGTGTTAGTTGCATTTCGAATAGGTAAATATGAAGATGAAGTGTTGTGTGATGTTATGCTAATGCAAGCAGGACATTTATTGCTAGGGCGTCCATGGCAGTTTGATAGGCATGTAAAGCATGATGGCTTTACAAGCAAATACTCTTTTGTGCTCAATCAACTATCAATCACTCTTGTATTGTTGACTTCGCAGCAAGTATATGAGGATCAAGTGAGATTGCAAAAAGAGAGTGAACAAAAGAAAGAGAGTGCGCAAAAGAAAAGGAGTGAAAATCAGAGAGAGGCTGAGAAAAATGAGAGAGAAAAAGAAAATCAAAGAGAAGCTGACCAACGTCCCCTTGTTGTCTTTACCTAACTTTTTGAAAACATTTGAAATTGAATGTGATGCTTCAAGTATTGGCATAGGCGCGGTTCTTATGCAAGAGGGACGACCAATTGCTTACTTCAGTGAGAAACTAAACGGGGCAGCCTTAAACTACCCAACTTACGATAAAGAGTTGTATGCATTGGTTTGAGCTTTAGAGACATGGCAGCACTATCTATGGCCTAAGGAATTCGTGATTCACACCGACCATGAGTCCTTGAAGCATTTGAAGGGCCAACATAAGCTAAACAAAAAGCATGCGCGATGGGTGGAGTTCGTTGAAACGTTCCCATATGTCATCCGGTATAAGCAAGGTAAGGAGAATGTGGTCGCCGATGCCCTTTCTCGTAGGTATGCATTACTTGCTACACTTGGTGCAAAATTGCTTGGTTTTGAGCACATTAAAGATTTATATGCTGATGACCATGAATTTGGTGAGGAATACCGAGCTTGTGAGAAAATTGCTTGTGGTAAGTTCTTTAGGTTTGATGGATTCCTATTTCGAGAGAATAAGTTATGTATGCCTAACTGTTCCTTGAGAGAGTTGTTAGTGCAGGAATCTCATGGTGGGGGATTAATGGGACATTTTGGAGTTGCAAAGACCTTAGCTGTTTTGCAGGAACACTTCTATTGGCCTCACATGAAAAGAGATGTTGAAAAAATTTGTGGTAGATGTGTCACGTGCAGGCAAACTAAATCCAAAGTGCAGCCCAACAGTTTGTATACTCCTTTACCTATTCCTAATGAGCCTTGGATTGATATTTCAATGGACTTTGTGATAGGATTGCCTAGGACTCAACGTGGGAAAGATTCAATTTTTGTGGTTGTGGATCGATTTTCTAAGAGGGTACACTTTATTCTATGTCACAAAACGGATGATGCCTCACATGTTGCTGATTTGTTCTTTAGAGAGATTGTGAGATTACATGGCATGCCTAGAACAATTGTTTCAGATAGAGATGCTAAGTTCTTGAGCTATTTTTGGAAGACTTTGTGGTGTAAGCTGGGCACTAAGCTATTGTTTTCTACGACTTGTCATCCACAAACTGATGGTCAAACTGAAGTAGTAAATAGGACTTTGTCTATTTTATTAAGGGCAATTATTAAAAAGAACATCAAAACATGGGAAGAATGTTTACCACATATTGAGTTTGCTTATAACAGATCTATCCACTCTGCTACTAAATTTTCACCATTTGAAATTGTGTGTGGATTTAATCCTTTAACCCCATTAGATTTATCTCCCTTACCTTTGACTGAGCATGTTAATTTAGATGGCAAAAAGAAGGCTGACTTTGTCAAACAGATTCATGAGAAAGCAAGACTCAACATTGAGCGAAGAACGGAACAATATGCACAACAAGCCAACAAAGGGTGTCACAAGCTACTTTGTGAACCGGGATATTGGGTTTGGCTGCATATGAGAAAAGAAAGATTTCCTGCGCAAAGACGTTCCAAATTGCTTACAAGAGGAGATGATCCTTTCCAAGTCCTAGAGCGCATCAATGACAACGCCTACAAGCTAGATTTACCTGGTGAGTACAATGTAAGTGGAACTTTTAATGTTACTGATTTGAGCCCTTTTGATGTTGGAGATGATTTGAGGACAAATCCTTTTCAAGAGGAGGGGAATGATGCAATCCATGTCAACATAACTCCAAAGGATCAAGTCCAAGTCCCAATTGGGCCGATGACAAGAGCACTAGCCAAGAAGTTTAAAGAGGTACTCAATAGATTGATTCAAGAGGCATGGGCTCAAGCAAATCAAGCATATTCGTGAAGGACCATTGAGCATGATCCAAGTGAGCAGCACAGAATCATCAATATGATTCATGTTCTAGAATAATCTGGCCAAGAATAAAGACATTCCTTTTTGGATTTATATGTAAGGCTTGCCTGCCAATTAATTTCCTTTTTATTTGCTTATATGGGTGTATATGGCTGGATACATCCATTCCCCAAATTTCCTTTTCTAGTTTAGGCATGTGATCGGCCACTTAAAAGGGTTGAGTATCTTTTCATTTAGGCAAGTATCTTTTAGGCAACTAAGAGATATTTTGCACCAGATTTTTAGCCCTAATTAGGATACCATTTGGGGAGTTTCCTTGTAATGGCTAGCCCTTTAAATAGGCGTATATGCAATGAATAAAATTCAGATCATTATTCAGCAAATTGTGAGAGTATTCTCTACGGTTCTTTGAAGAACTATTCGAACTTATCGAATTTCCCGTGGGGTTCACCGACTTATCAAACGGAGCTCCACCACCATTTGTGGCGTCTTCCTTATACCAAGGTTCTTGTTTCGCATCAAGCAACGGGCTGAGGTCATATATACCAAGGTTTTTGTTTGTCGCAAACAACGGGTCGAGGTCTTCATTCAGAACCTGCTCATAGAGCTTTCTTGGGTTCCTCATTGTATCGGGTCTCATTCTTTTTGGTGGGATTCGTATCACATTGGTGCCAGCATTGGAGACTTGGCAACATTGCCTTTGGCCAAAAGAATTTGTCATATATACCACCCATGAGTCCTTAAAGCACTTGAAAGGACAAGGTAAGTTGAATAGAAGGCATGTCAAGTGGATGGAATTCATTGAGACCCTCCCTTACGTAATCAAATACAAACAAGGTAAGGAAAACATTGTGGCTGATGCATTATCAAGAAGGTATGCCCTTGTCTCTACTTTAAATACAAAGTTATTGGGATTTGAACTTTTTAAGGAACCGTATGTTAAAGATGATGACTATGCTAGTGTGTATGGTGCGTGTGAAAAGGTAGTGTTTGGTAAGTTCTATAGATTAGATGGGTATTTGTTTAGGGAGAATAGACTTTGTGTGCCTAACAGTTCTATACGAGAGTTGCTTGTGTGTGAGGCACATGGAGGAGGATTGATGGGTCATTTTGGTGTAAGGAAGACTTTAAATGTGTTACAAGAACATTTTTTTGGCCAAAGATGAAACGTGATGTAGAGAGAATTTCTATTAGACGCGTTACATGTAGGCAGGGCAAATCTAGAGTCTTACCACATGGATTATACACTCCTTTACCTGTACTTACTGCACCTTGGGAAGATATTTCTATGGACTTTGTTTTAGGCTTACCTAGGTTAAGGAAAGAAAGGGATTCAATTTTTGTGATTGTTGATAGGTTTTCTAATATGGCACATTTCATGTCTTGTCATAAAACTGATGACGCAACCCACATTGCTGATTTGTTCTTTTTAAGAGATAGTACGACTCCATGGTGTTCCTAGAAGTATTGTATCTGATTGTGGCGTTGTTAAGTTCCTCAGCTATTTTTGAAAAGTCTTATGGGAAAAGTTGGGAACTAAATTGTTGTTTTCGACTACTTGTTATCCCCAAATAGATCGACAAACCGAGGTAGTGGGTAGAACTTTATGTACTTTGTTGCGTACTATAATTCAAAAGAACTTGAAAATTTTGGAGGATTATTTGCCATTCATTAAGTTTGCATATAATCAAAGTGTTTATTCTACTACTGACTTTTTACCATTTGAGATTGTTTATGGTTTTAATCCACTAACTCCTTTCAATTTGTTGCATTTCCCAGTTAATGACATGACTAGTTTGGATGGTCAAAAGAAAGTTGAGATAGTGAAGAAACTCCATGAAAGTGTTCGGCAACACATAGAGAGGAAAAATGAGCAAATATGCAGCCAAAGCTAACAAGGGTCGTAGACAAGTCATCGTTGAACCGGGTGACTGGGTTTAGTTGTATATGAGAAAGGAAAGATTTCCAACTCGTAGGTGATCCAAACTACGTCCTTGAGCGGCTCAACAATAATGATTACAAGTTGGATCTTCCAGGTGCGTATAATATTAATGCCACATTTAATGTTTTTGATCTTTCTCTTTTTGATGTTGGTGACGATTTGAGGATGAATCCTTTCGAAGAAAGGGGGAATGATGAGAATCAACAAGCACCATTAAAGGATCCATTACATATTCCAATTTGGCCTATTACAAGAGCAAGATCCAAGAAGCTCAAAGACGCAATTAATAAGCTAATTTATGAGATTTGTGCTGATTCTAAAATGGGGCATTCCAAGCTTGGCCCAAAAGAAGATGAAGGCATAATAAATATAATTCAAGCTATTGATGGGGCTAATTAGTCCTCTTTTGACTTGGCTAATTGATTGGTTAATTTTTTTTTTTTGCTAAGTAATTGATTTGTTGATTGCTATCAATTAGGAGTTGATTTATAGTCTTTTGAGTAATCTTCTGACTTGGCTAAATTGATTGGATGATTTGTAGTCTTTCGAGTTATCTAATTGATTGGCTAATTGCCCATCAATTAGAGGCTGATTCATAGTCCCTTTTCTCAACCATGTCCTATAAATAGCATGCACTCTTTGTAATAAAGAAGACATTGAATTGAGATTAAAAAAAAAAAAAAAACACGTGTGTTGTTTCTTCTATTAGTTCTTCAAAGAGCTTGGGAACTTATCAAGTATTTTTTCTTGTGGCGTTCAAATTTTATACCTTCGGTTCGTGATTCCATATAATCATTTGGTCAGAGTTAGTTACTCTATATCTTCGGTTCACATTTCAGTTATAAGTGTTGCGTCGGGATTTCTCTCAAAATCTGACTTTTAGCTTTCTTGGGCAAGTATTTCGATATTGTTATGGGGTCTCAACGCGTGTTGGTTTAAGGTTCCCATCATGGTGGATTGGAGCTAACCTTCTAGTTAGAAGTTAATTATGAGTGGCTAAGGTTCCTTGGAATTGCATTTGGACTTGGAGGAAAATTCTGCACCTAACCGATATCATTAGGCCTTTAATCAAGTATGAAATTGGGGAAGGCTCACAGGTTTCCCTTTGGTATGATAACTGGCTGCCAATGGGGCCTATACATCAAAGAATAGGGGATAGGGTGATCTATGATTCTGGGTTAGGCAAAGAAGAAAAAGTCAGCACTATTATTAGGGACAACCAGTGGCATTGGCCTGTGGCAAATTCCATAGAGTTGATGGTGCTCAAGAGGTGTATGTCATGTATTCCGCATCCTAATAGCTCTTGTAGTGATCAAGCTATATAGATTCCAAAAAAAGAAAAATCTCCAATTTTCAGTTAGATCAGCTTGGCAAAGTATTAGAACCATAGTCCTCAAGTGGAGTGGGCTGAAGTTGTTTGGTTTAAGAAGGCTATTCTTAGATATATTCTTCCTTTGGTTTGCTATTCGAGAAAGATTAGCCACCCAAGACAAACTTACTGCCTATGGTATGTTAAATTACATGTGTTGAGTATTTTGTTAAGATAAAATTGAAAACCAGAACCATCTCTTCTTCTAGTGTTCCATCACCAACAAATTGTGGGGGTAGCTGCTAGCAAAATGTAAGGCCCAATGCTTGAGTAATGAGTGGCAAGGGATTGTATCTTGGGCTTGTACCTTGAAGGGGAAGGCTTTGAAGAATATTCTATGCAAGTTAATACTATCCACCACTGTTTATATCCTTCAAAGAGAAAGGAATGATAGATTAATTGCTAACAAGTGTAGGGACATGAAGATAGTGCTCAATGGTATAGTCTTTCAAGTTCGTAATAGGATGGCTAGTTTGAGAGTCTTTCATCGAACGTCACCAAATAGGGATCTCCAGTAGATATGGCGGATTCCCGATGATATCTTCAAGAACTAAAGGCAGCTGTTTTTGCTATTTGTTTAGTTTCTTATAGTTATTATGCTAAGTTAGCTTGTGTTGTGTACTTCTCTTAGCTAGTGCTAACTATGTTCTTTTGTTTGTTTGGATGGTTATCTTTCTTGATTATCCTTATCCTTTGACCTGGGATATGCCGTGTGTATTTGTACTTCATATTTTTGATCTTTTTTTGTCTATTCTTTCTTAGCAAAAAAAAAAAAAGTCAACTTCGAATCGAGTGATTGGGTTTAGGTGCATGTGAGAAAGAAAAGATTTCTAACTCGTAGGCGGTCCAAACTATATCCTAGAGGGGATGGTCCGTTTCAACTCCTTGAGTGGCTCAACAATAATGCCTACAAGTTTAATCTTCCAAGTGAGTATAAACATTAGTGCTATATTTAATGTTTCTGATATTTCTCTTTTTAATGTAGGTGACGATTCGATGACGAATCCTTTTGAAGACAGGAGGAATGATGAGAATCAACAAGCACCATTAGAGGATCTATTACATGTTCCAGTTGGGCCTATTATGAGAGCAAGATCCAAGAAAATCAAAGAAGCAATTAATAGGTTGATTCTAAAATGGGGCACTCCAAGCTTGGCCCAAAGAAAGATGAAGGCATAATAAATTTAATTCAAGCTATTGATGGGGCTGATTAGTGGTTTTTTGACTTGGCTAATTGATTGGCTAATTGGCCATCAATTAAGGACAAATTTGTAGTCCTTTTTTCTCAATCATGTTCTATAAATAACATGCACTGTTGTAATGAAAAGACATTGAATTGAGATAAAAAAAAAAAACACATGAGTGTTGTTTCTTCTATTGTTTGTTTAGAGAGTTTGTGAACTTATCAAGAATTCTTAGCATTTAAATTTTATACCTTCAGTTTGTGATTCCATATAATCATTGGGTCGGGGTTAGTTACTCTATACCTTCGGTCCGCATTTCAGTTATAAGTGTTGGGGTCGGAGTCCTCTTTTAAAATTTGACTTTTAGCATTCTTGGGCAAGTATTCCGATATTGTTGTTGGGTCTCAATGCATGCTGGTTGAGTTTCGCATCATTAATAAATGGTCCAACCCTAACTCACCCCTCAAAAGCTAGCTGTTCAGGGGAGGGTTGCCCAACACTTATATAACACCCAAGACCAATCTTGCTAACCGATGTGGGACGCATCATACCCGACCCCTTGAGACTGCACATCCTCATGCAAAGAATTGAACATGTGCGGGACACCAACTAGACAAGGATTGGCTCTAATACCAAATAAATGGACCAAGCCTAACTCACCCTCAAAAGCTAGCTGTTAAGGGGAGGGTTGCCCAGCACTTATATAACACGCAGGACATACCTTGCTAATCGATGTGGGACGCATCACAAAGGTATTATGTTAAACCCTTATGATTGTTGCTCGTTTGGTAAGCATCATAGGGTCCTTAGGTGGCAATAAATATTTTGTGACTTTAATTGATGATGCTTCACATAAAGTGTGGGGTGTATTTCTTGAAAACAAAACACCATGTGTTATAGAATTTTCAAAGATTCCATGTCATGAGAGAGAGAGAGAGAGAGAGAGAGTGGAAAACCATTGATGAGAAGATAGTTCCTAGCACCCCACAACATAATGGTGTGGCTGAAAGAATGAACTGTGCCATTGTGGAGAGGGTTAGATGCATGCTCAAAATGGCTAAACTTCCTAAATCTTTTTGGGGTAAACCAGTTCGCATAATGTGCTACCTAATCAACAATCTCCTATAATCCCATGGTTTTGAGTTTCCAAAGATGGTGTAGTCCAGCAAGAATGTCTCTTACTCTCATCTGGGACTGTTGGTTGTAAGGCCTTTGCATATATACCTAAGGAGCAAAGGTCCAAGTTATAGGATTACAGAGCTACCCCATGCATTTTCTAGAATATGGAGGCAAAGAGTTCAGCTACAAGTTATAGGATTGAGAGAACAAGAGGACAATTAGAAGCAGAGATGTAATTCTTCATGATAGATAGATCAATGCAAACTATGAGAAGTTTACAGATATCTAAGTTGGTGCTCTAGACCTCATGTCGATTCCTTTACCATCATAGCGTTCCATAGATGGGGGACATATGTAAAAAAGAAGTTAGAAAGCAAGACGTTCTAGAGGGTGTTGTTGATGAGCCAAATGCAAAGGGTGTTGATGCAGAGATTAGCTAGAGAGCACATGCCATTAATAAGACATCTTGCTTTTGAATATAATTTGCTTACTCATGATCGGGAGTCTAAAAGTTTTCAAAGAGGCACAGTGAGAGATGGATGAAAGTAATGCAAAATGAGATGATTTCCTTGAAGAACAATACTTATGAGTTGGTGGAGCTTCCTAAGGGTAAAAAAAAAAACAATAAAGAACAAATTCTTGTTCAAGCTGAAGAAAGATAACAAGAGAAAGCTAGTGAAGATGAGAAAGTTATTAAGTTTGATGAGATCTTTTCACCAGTTATGAAGATGACTTCCATTCAAGTGATTTGGGATTGGTGGCTAGAATAGATCTTGAGCTTGAGTAGTTGGATGTGATGGTCTTTTGCAAGGGTGAGATGAGGTTTGTGGAGCTAATTAAACAAGGGCTCAAGGAGTTTCAAGACTTGTTAGGTGTAAGTCCAAATTCAAAGAAGAGTAATGTTTTTTGCTCGGGATTGGATGAGCAGGTAAAGGAGAGTATAATCAAAGAGTTGGACTTCAAAGAGGGATAGCTTCCAGTGAGGTATCTTGGGGTCCCTCTCTTTACAACCAAGCTTAAAATTGAAGACTGCCTACCATTGGTGGAGCGAATTACAGCTAGGTTGAAGTCATGGGCGAATAAATCATTGTCATATGCAGGTAGAGTCCAATTAATTAAGTCAATCTTATTTTCCATGTAAGTGTACTGGTAATTTTGTACTTGATTAAAGGCCTAATGATATATCTTAGGTGCAAAATTTTCCTCCAAGTCCAAGTGCAATCCCAAGGAACATTAGCCACCTAGAATTGATTTCTAACTAGAAGGTTTGCTCTGGAGAGTTCCAGCAGATTTTGTCCCATCTTCCTCTAGGCATTAATGGAGGTTGAAGGTGGCATTAATGAGTGTGGTGCAACTGGGGGGTTAGTTGAAAGATTCTCCTTCTAGGATTCATTTTCGTTTTCTTTTTCTAGAATTTTTCTGATTTCTTTGGAGAAGATGGAGGGTGAGCATGGAGACCATCTTAGAGAGATAGGGGATATTGTTGCGTTTGGTGAGGATGGTTCACCTTTGTTAGGAAATGCTGCAGACATTTATGACCCTCTGAATGGCTCTCTTGAGAGATTTCTAAAGCTAAGAGCTGGGTCACAAGGGATTCACGTTGATAATTCTATAACGAAGGTTGGGAGTCAAGCCATTGTTCCAGGTGCTGCTGCTCGTAGAATCTCTGAGTTGAATTCTGATTTGGAGTTTTTAAAGATTGAAAGAGATGAGTGCAAATCTGAAATTGAAAGGCTCAAGCCTATGGTATCTGAGCTATGCAATACTCCAAGTAATATGCTTGGGTTAAGTATGGCTTCAAAGATGCTCGATGTCAAGTCTAGTTTGAACACTCCTATTGCAAGCTTTGGAGGTCTTCTCTCGTGTACAAATGGTGGAAAATCTCCAGGTAGTAACTCTTCATCCAAAAGCTAAGCAGATAAGGTTGAAGAGGAAGAGCAATCTTTTGTGGTGAGTTCTCCCCATGAAGTAGCTGTATATTCAGTGTCCAAACCTCAGCTTATGGAGAAGATGGGTACGGTTCAGGTAAACCCCAAGGGTTGTCCTAGATGGCTATGTGGAACTACTCCCCACTTGAAGGTTATGGGATCGATTCTTGGGGCCACCCGCCCAAGGCATAAGCCTTGCGTCTTAAACGGACCACGTGGTTAGAGGAGTATTGCGTGGGCCCGGGGTGGTTAACCGATCAACTATACCAGTGGTTGACCCTGGCGATAAACCAAGTGAGTTCCCCTCGTCAGCAAAAAAAAAAACAAAAGGGTACGGTTCAGGTAGAGAAGGTTGGAGCTAAGGAGGAAACTAATGTGGTGATTGCTCCCCATGTAGCAATTGTAAATTTGGTGTCCAAACCTCAGTTTGTGAAGGAGGGTACTGCTCACACACTTGGTGGAGAGAGTGCAAATACAAAGGTGATGGGGATGGGTCTTGTCTCCACTACTTTGGATTTAGGAAATGGGTTGCAGCATGCTTGCATGGGTAAAGAGTGTGCAAATGCTAAGGGGATGGAGATAGGTCTTGTCTCCACTGCTTTAGGTTTGGAAAATGGAGTGCAACATGCTTACTTGGGTGGAGGGAAAGCTGGAGAAAATTTCATTGTGGCAGAATTTGCAGTCAACCAAGCATGGAGGCAGCATGGGAGGGGCACGGTCAACGAATCTGGTGAAAAGCAAAGTGGTCCCAATGGTCCAAGTAAGTGGGTTTCCATTTTAAAGTCAAAGAAAGGCTCTTTTATGAATCTTGAAATTTCAAACCTAAAATGGGAAATGATAGAGTTAAAGTTAAACCCCCTTTGGATGTGGCTGTCCAGGGTGTTGAGTTGTGGGAAAATACTCTAGTTGGGTACTTTATGCAAAACAAACTACCCTTTAATTTAGTTAACAACATTGCTAAGAAATTATGGGATAAACATGGGTTTGACAAATTGTTGACCACTGATAATGGGTTCTATTATTTCAAGTTTTCATCAGCTATGGGTTGTGAATGGGTCATTGAGAATGGACCATAGCACTTTGCTAGGCGTCCTATATGCCTAAGGAAATGGCAACTCAACATGAAGCTTAGTAAGGATAGGTGTAAATCAGTCCCATTTGGGTTAATTTCTATAATGTTCCTTTAGAATTGTGGACAGCAAAAGGCCAAAGTTATGTGGCTAGTGTAGTGGGAAAACCCCTATATCCGGATAACTTGACTGAAGAGTTAAAGAGAATAAACTTTGCTAGAATTTGTGTGGAAGTTAATGCTGAATCTAAACTTCCAGATTCCTTTGATCTGGAGGTGGAAGGTAGAGGTGTTGTTAAAATAGCTGTTGAGTACAATTGGGTTCCAAAGATTTGTGAAGTTTGCAAAGAATTTGGGCATATGGTGAGCAAGTGCAAAAAGGTGATTCAACAAGAATGGCAAGTTAAAAAAAAAAACTCCATAGTAGAGATTGCAAATGAAGAGGGTTGGATAGAAGTTAAGCGCAAAGGGAAGGAGATTACTATTGATGAGGATACTACAAGTGCTCCAAGTTTAGCTAGTCCAAGTGTTAGGCAATTAGAGGATATGCTTTCTACTACTCCGATGGCAACAAATACCATTCCAAGTGGTGCTTGTAGAGGTGATCTATTAGTCGCCATACAACCAGCCAATCTGATGATGAAACCTGTTGTTGAGGTCATAACTCTCAATAGATTTCAACAATTGGACAAGATGGAAGATATTGAAGACATGGAAACTAGTGGGGATGGTCAATGAAATTTGAGGGCAACTCCTGTTGCAAATCCTCTAAGAGACAAGGCGGCGGTAGTGGATGCAGTTGATAGGAAGATACAAAAGAATAAGAGGAAGAATGAGAAGAAAAGAAGACAGAGCTCAGCTAGTAGCTCTAAGGGGAGCACCTCTTTTTCTAAGTAATTAATGTTGTTTGCTTGTTGGAATGTGAGAGGTCTCAATGACCTTTCCAAGCAGAGAGAAATCAAAGAATTTGTTAGGTGCCACAACATTTGGTGTTTTGGTTTTGTAGAAACTAGAGTCAAGTTGGAGAATAGGAATTCAATCTATCGTGGGTTGATGAAGAATTGGGATTTCATCCATAATTATAACACTAGTGGGGATGGTAGAATTTGGGTTGGGTGGAATTCGAATTTTGTGAAATTGGATGTTCTAAGCATGACTAACCAAATTATTCATTGTAAGATCTTTCTTATTGAGCAGAAGATCCATTGCTACATTTCTTTCACTTATGGTTTACACACTGTAACACTTAGAAGGCAGCTTTGGAGGGATCTTAAGCAACATGCAAATCTAGTCTGTAATGAACCTTGGCTTGTCTTGGGTGATTTAATGCTACAAGATCTCCTTTTGAGAGAAGGGGGGAAAGCACTAATTGGCCTGGTTTTATGGACGAATTTAATGAGTGTCTTGTGGAGGCTGAGCTAGATGATCTTCAATATGAGGGTTTCCATTTTACTTAGAACAATGGATGTGCTAAGAATTATATCCTAAGAAAAATTAATAGAGCTCTTGTTAACAGCTGCGGGAACTCTAAATTCAGATTTACTTTAGCTGAATTCTTTCCTTTTGGGGTTTCAGATCATAGCCCTATTTTGGTTCGGTTGGGGCTCCATATGAAGGAAGGTACTAAACCATTTAAGTTCTTTAATTTTTGGGTTGAGTATGAGAAGTTTTTGCCTACGGTGCAGCAAACTTAGAATACTGTTGTTGATGGGTACCTAATGTACCGAGTTTGCAAGAAGCTGAAGATGGTGAAATCTAGTTTGAAGGTGCTAAATAAAAAGAAATGTTATGATATTTCACTGCGAGTTAATGAAATTAGAGAGGAGTTGCTTAATCTTCAAAGACAGTTCGAAACAAATGGTGGGGATCCTAAGCTCTTGGCCAAGGAGAAAGAAAGCCTTTCCAAACTAAATGCTTTGAATAACCAAGAGGAGAGCTTTGCCAAGCGAAAGAGCAGAATTCTGTGGCTAAATGAAGGGGATCAAAACACCAATTTTTGCTTCAAGTCAGTAAGGAATAGAACTAATAGGAATAAAATCTCCTCTATAAAGAAGAAAAATGATGTGAAGATATTAAAGAGATCAAAGAGGAATTTATAAAGTACTTCCAGAACTTGTTGGGCAAGGAAAATGATGTGAAGTATCCAGGGAAACAAGAACTTCAGCAATATATATTAGTAAAGTGATTTCTAAAGAAGCTGCTGCAAATATGGACAGGAATGTCACGGAAGATGAGATTAAGCAAGTGCTCTTTAACTTAAATCCAAACAAGGCCCCTGGTCCTAATGGTTTCAATGGTTTTTTCTTTAAGAAAGCTTGGCCTATAGTTGCAAAGGAGGTGGTTGCTGCCATTAAATCATTCTTTGATTCTGGTTGTTTGCTTAAGGAAGTCAATGCTACCATTGTAGCCTTAATCCCCAAAGTTCCTAATCCCACAACCTTAAAGGACTATCGACCTATCTTTTGTTGCAATACTCTGTACAAATGCATCACTAAGATTATTGCAGATAGAATTAAGAGTTTGTTGCCTCTAGTTATTGATGTAGCCCAATCAGCTTTTATTCAAAGAAGGAAGATTAGTGATAACATTTTACTTGCTCAAGAACTTACGAGAGGCTATCATAAGAACACCAAGTTGGCTAAATGTGCTGTGAAGGTAGATCTTATGAAGGCCTATGACTCAGTTAGATGGGAATTCGTATTGGATGTTTTGGAGCTTATGGGATTTTCAGAAAAGCTAAGGAATTGGATATAGGTGTGCATCTCTACTCTTATGTACTCAATTAGCCTTAATGGTGCCTTGGAGGGTTTCTTTCCTGGAGCTAAAGGCCTGAGGTAAGGTGATCCTTTATCCCCATACTTCTTTGTAATTTGTATGAATGTCATATCTCAAATTATTTAGAAGCAAGTAAAGAGGAACCCCAATTTTTAGTTTTATTAGAGATGCAAGAAAACTAGCTTAACTCACCTTTGTTTTACTGATGACTTGATACTTTATTGCAAGGGTGAGATTGCTTCTGCTAGGATTTTAAAGGAGGCTTTGGATATATTTTCTGAATTCTCAGGTCTTGTTCCAAATTGTGCCAAGAGTAATATATTTCTCACTGGTTTGGATGATCAAGGGAGAGGGCAATTGTTAAATCTCTTCAAGTTCTAGCCAGGTGCACTTCCAATTCGATACTTGGAGGAAAATTCTACACCTAAGAGATATCATTAGGCCTTTGATCAAGTACAAAATTGGAAAAGTCTCACAGGTTTCCCTTTGGTATGATAACTGGCTGCCAATGGGGCCTATATATCAAAGAATGGGGGATAGGGTGATCTATGATTCTGAACTAGGTAAAGAAGCAAAAGTTAGCACTATTATTAGAGACAACCAGTGGCATTGGCCTATGGAAAATTTCATAGAGTTGAGGGAGCTTAAGAGGTGTATGTCATGTATTCCACTTCCTAATAAATAGTTCTTGTATTGATCAAGCTATGTGAATTCTAGAAAAAAAAATCACCAGTTTTCAGTTAGATCAGCTTGGCAAAGTATTAGAAGTCATAGTCCTCAAGTGGAGTGGGTTGAAGTTGCTTGGTTAAAGAAGGCTATTCCTAGATATAGCTTCATCTTTTGGCTTGCTATTCGAGAAAGATTAGCCACCCAAGACAAACTTGCTGCCTATGGTATGTTAAATGACATGTGTTATGTGTTTTGTAGAGATAAAATTGAAGACCACAACCATCTCTTCTTCCAATGTTCGGTCACCAACAGATTGTGGGTGTAGCTGCTAGCAAATTGTAAGGCCTAATGCTTGAGTAATGAGTGGCAAGGGATTGTATCTTGGGCTTGTACCTTGAAGGGGAAGGCTTTGAAGAACATTCTATGCAAGTTAATGCTCTCCACCATAGTTTATTTCCTTTAGAGAGAAAGGAATGATAGATTAATGTCTAACAAGTGTAGGGACATGAAGGCAGTGCTCAATGACATAGTCTTTCAAGTTCATAGTAGGATGGCTAGCTTGAGAGGCTTTCATGGAACGACACCAAATAGGGACCTCCAGCAAATATGACGGATTCTCGATGATATTTTCAAGAACTAAGGGCAACCATTTTTGTTATTTGTTTATTTCTTATAGTTGTTGAGCAAAGTTAGCTTGTTTTGTGTACTTTTCTTAGCTAGTGCTAGTTGGGTTCTTTAGTTTGTTTGGAAGGTTATCTTTCTTGATTATCATTATCCTTTGGCCTGGGGTATGCTCTTTGTATTTGTACTTGATCTTTCGATCTTTTTTTGTCTATATATATTCTTTTTTACTTAGCAAAAAAAAAATACTGGTCCTCATTGTTTATATTACCAATCAAGGTTCTAAAAAAGATTGAACAGATTCTGCGACGGTTCTTATGGAGTGGGAGAGGGATGAAGTCTACTAGATCTGAAGTATCATGGGAAGATGTTTGTCTCCATAAAGAGGAGGGTGGTTTGGGTTTCAAGAAGCTCAATGGAATAAGGTAGCGATTACAAGGCATATTTGGTATCAATTCAACAATAGGGGCTAAGGTTCCTTAGGATTGCACTTGGACTTGGAGGAAAATTCTGCACCTAAGAGATATCATAAGGCCTTTGATCAAGTACAAAATTGGGGATGGCTCACAGGTTTCCCTTTGGTATGACAACTGGCTACCAATGGGGCCTATACATTAAAGAACGGGGGATAGAGTGATCTATGATTCTGGGCTAGGCAAAGAAGCAAAAGTCAGCACTATTATTAGAGACAACCAGTGGCATTGGCCTATGGCAAATTTCATAGAGTTGATGGAGCTCAAGAGGTATATGTCATGTATTCTGCATCCTAATAACTCTTGTAGTGATCAAGGTATATGGATTTTAGAAAAAAAAAATCACCAATTTTTAGTTAGATCAGCTTGGCAAAGTATTAAAATCCATAGTCCTCAAGTAGAGTGGGCTGAAGTTGCTTGGTTTAAGGAGGCTATTCCTAGATAAAGCTTCATCCTTTGGCTTGCTATTCGAGAAAGATTAGTCACCCAAGACAAACTTGCTGCCTATGGTATGTTAAATGACATGTGTTGTGTGTTTTATAGAGATAAAATTGAAGACCAGAACCATCTCTTCTTCTAGTGTTCGATCACCAACATATTGTGGGTGCAGCTACTAGCAAAATGTAAGGCCCAATGCTTAAGTAATGAGTGGCAAGGGATTGTATCTTGGGCTTGTACCTTGAAGGGGAAGGCTTTGAAGAATATTCTGTGCATGTTAATGCTATCCACCACTGTTTATATCCTTTGGAGAGAAAAGAATGATAGATTAATAGCTAACAAATGTAGGGACATGAAGGCAGTGCTCAATGATAGTCTTTCAAGTTCGTAATAGGATGGCTAGTTTGAGAGGCTTTCATGGAACGACACCAAATAGGGATTTCCAGCAGATATGGCGGATTCTCGATGATATTTTCAAGAACTAAGGGCAACTGTTTTTGCTATTTGTTTAGTTCTTATAGTTGTTAAGCTAAGTTAGCTTGTGTTGGGTACTTTTCTTAGCTAGTGCTAGCTAGGTTCTTTTGTTTGTTTGGGTGATTATCTTTCTTGATTATCCTTATCCTTTGGCCTGGGGTATGCCCCTTGTATTTATACTTGATCTTTCAATCTTTTTTTTTTGTTCATATATTCTTTCTTACTTAGCAAAAAAGAAAAGTTCAACAATAGGGAGAATTCTGTTTGGTGTAGATGGGTGCACCAATTGTGTTTGTGGGTGTGGAGGAAAATGCTTGGGATGTGAGATGTTGTCTGGCGTATGTTAAAACACAACATTGGTGATGGTATGTCAACACATCTATGGTTTGACTATTGGCTGACATGTGGCCCAATTGTTAAAGCTAGAGGTGAAAGGGTTATCTATGATGCAACCATTGGGAGGAATAACATAGTCATTAGAATTGTTGAGGGGAATTCATGGAGATGGCCTTCAGTTCAAACCGTGGGTCTTATGGTGCTCAGGCAATTAACTAACAGTGTTCAGAATCCTAACAGCACGAAGCCTGATAGTGTGGTATGGCTGCCGGGGAAAGATGGTGTCTTCTCAATTTCAGCAACATGGGAAAAATTAAGTAGGAAGCAAAAGGTGCATTGGCACTCTATGATCTGGTACAACAAGGCAATCCCAAGGTTTAGCTTTATTCTTTGGATTGCTATAAAAGAAAGATTGTGCATGCAAGACAAGCTGGTGGTGTTCGGCGTGGTTCTGGAAAATAAGTGCGTCTTATGTGAGGATAATGAAGAAGACCGTGATCATTTGTTTTTCCAATGCAGCTACACGAGGAAGATTTGGATTTTTTTTAGAGCAAATGTTAGATTTAATGGCCAAATAGTTGTTGGAAAGATACTTTTGATTGGGCAATAACAAATTGGAGAGGTAAGTCTTTCATAACTATAGTGGCTAAGCTATGTTTAGCTACAATGGTGTACCATATATGGAAAGAAAGAAATTATAGAACTTTTGAGAACCGTAAGAGACCTATGGACGTAGTGATAAAAGAGATTGAGCTGAGAGTGAGATCCAGGCCAATGGCTTGGAAATAGTTAATCCTGGGTGACTACAACAGATGGTGGGTGAGAGAATGGGGTTTACCTAAGAGTTTGATGCTTACATAATGGGTACAAGATGAATCTTCTTGAGCTAGTGGTCTGCTTGAAGTTTGGCTGATTGATAGGGTGTATCTTGTGTCCAGGTTGGGTTGCTTATTTTTTGCTTACTCACTGTTTTTTAGTGTAGTACTATGCAATACATAGAAACTTAGGTTTTTTTGGTTGTTATCTTGTGATGGTTTCCCCTCTTAGTTGTGAGATGGTCCCCAACCATGTTTGTATGCCAGGGGTACCCCTTGTAATCATGTTCAGTTTTCTTGTTTCTTTTTATAAAATGCTTACCTTTCAACAAAAAAAATGAAAAAAGTGTCTTTCGCCATGGTGACTTGGATGAAGGGATCTATATGTAGTAGCTTGAAGGATTTGAAGTGAAGGGGGAGAGCATTTGCTTTGCAAGTTAAAGAAGAGTCTCTATGGCCTAAAGTAAGCGCTGAGACAATGGTACAAGAAGTTTAACTTATTTATAGTAGGTCATGGGTATAAGAGGAGAGCTGCAAATAAGTGCATTTAGATCGAGAGATTTCCCAATGGTAAATTCATTATCCTGTTGTAATATGTTGATGACATGTTGATCATTGGACAGAATGTTGAAATGATTGACAGGCTAAAGGATGAGTTGTTCAAGTTCTTTGACATGAAGGACTTAGGCCTAGCATAGCTAATTTTGGGTATAAAGATTATTCGTGACAAGAAAGCTAAAAAGTTATGGCTATCACAAGAGTACTTTGAACAAGTGATTGAAAAGTTCAACATGAAGGATGCTAAGCCATTTAATACACCTCTAGCTAGTAATTTCGGGTTGAATACCATGAAAGGAAGAGGATATGGCAATCATTCCCTACTTGATGCGAATCTCAATCAACACGCGTTGAGACCCAACAACAATATCGGAATTACTTGCCCAAGAAAGCTAAAGTTAGATTTTGAGAAAAACCTCAACCCAACGATTATATGGAATCATGAACTGAAGGTATAAAATTTGAACGCCATAAGGAAGAATCCTTGATAAGTTCACAAGTTTTTTGAAGAACCAATAGAAGAAACAACACACATATGTATTTGATCTCAATTCAATGTCCTTCATTACAAAGAGTGCATGCTATTTATAGAACATGGTTGAGAAAAGGAGACTACAAATCAGCCCCTAATTGATGAGCAATCAGCCAATCAATTAGCTAACTCAAAAGACTACAAATCATCCAATCAATTTAGCCAAGTCAAAAGATTACTCAAAAGACTACAAATCAATCCCTAATTGATTGCAATCAACCAATCAATTAACCAAGTCAAAGAATTACTCAAAAGACTACAAATCAACCCCTAATTGATGTCAATCAACCAATCAATTAGCCAACTCAAAAGAGGACTAATCGGCCCCATCAATACCTTGAATTAGATTTATTATGCCTTCATCTTCTTTTGGGCCAAGCTTGGAATGCCCCATTTTAGAATCAGCCCAAATATCATAAACCAGCCCATTAAATGCTTCTTTGATCTTCTTGGATCTTGCGCTTGTAATGGATCCTTTAATTGTGCTTTGTAATGGATCCCTTCTTGAAAAGGATTCATCCTCGAATCGTCACCTACATTAAAAAGAGAAAGATCATAAACATTAAATGTGGCACTAATGTTATACTCACTTGTAAAATCCAACTTGTAGGCCTTATCATTGAGCCGCTCAAGGACTTGAAATGGACCATCCCCTCTAGGATGTAGTTTGGACTGCCTACGGGCTGGAAATCTTTCCTTTCTCATATGTACCCAAACCCAATCACCCGGTTCAAAGATGACTCGTCTACGGCCCTTGTTGGCTTTGGCTGCATATTGCTCATTTTTCTTCTCCATGTGTTGCCGGACACTTTCATGGAGTTTCTTCACCATCTCAGCCTTTTTTTCACCATCCAAACTAGTCCTTTCATTAACTGGGAAAGGCAGCAAATCCAAAGGAGTTAGTAGATTAAAACCATAAACAATCTCAAATGGTGAAAAGTCTGTAGTTGAATGAACACTTCGATTATATGCAAACTCAATGAATGACAAACAATCCTCCCAATTTTTTTAAGTTCTTTTGAATTATAGTACGCAACAAAGTAGATAAAGTCCTATTCACTACCTCGGTTTGTCCATCTGTTTGGGGATGACAAGTAGTCGAAAACAACAATTTAGTTCCCAACTTTTCCCATAAGACTTTCCAAAAATAGCTAAGGAACTTAACATCACGATCAGATACAATACTCCTAAGTAAATAGTGGAGTCGTACTATCTCTTGAAAGAACAAATCAGCAATGTGGGTTGCATCATCGGTTTTATGACAAGAGATGAAATGTGCCATCTTAGAAAACCTATCAACAACCACAAAAATTGAATCCCTTTCTTTCCTG